>JAQIXR010000223.1:0-39043 GCA_034700825.1 Quadroppia sp. Gr-Ori-00064 | reverse complement strand
AGCAAAGGTTGCTATCATTTGTTCAATCATCAGCTCAATCATCATCTGATTCACGGATTCATTGAAATTAATGGCAAATCCTTTTTCTAAAAACACTATACGATGAGAGTTGGGGAACGGTATGGCTAGGAAGATACTGGCAGTGCGAGGAGGAATGAAAGCCTGAAAAAAGTGGCAAATCTTAAGTGCTCTATAAAACTCGTGTCCAATGTTTTCTTGAGTTTATATTTATCTCAAAACGTCTGTATATGTCTTGAGTAGACGTCTTGAGAAGCGCTTTACTCTTCGTTAGGCCTTTTCTCAGTGATTGGATTACTCTTAAAGTCTCGTAATTAAAAGAGGAATCATTTTTCTGTTTATTTGTTGCAAACTTTCTCTACTATTTCTGTCAATCTATTTGTTTTAAGGGCTGTGCGATTGAGACGATTAATTTTGAAGGTGTTTGTGCTCTCAATATATATTGTATCCAATGTTTTACTATTTATTAAATGGTTTTTACAGCCATTAAACACATCTATTGCTATGTCTTTACAAACAATGTATTCAATTAATTGCATGTCTTTTATATATATTTCAATATTAATTAAACCAATCGTTATATGCTTTTATATGTTGTATTCGTCACCCCCTGTGCTCTCATTACACCACTGACCATAGGTTGGACTCAATGGTTATAATTGATTATATTTTATGCAAATGTTTTTAATCCCTTTTAATCTCGTTTTGAGTTGTAATTATAATTAAATGTAATTCTGGATTAAAATGAAATAATTATTTCCTAATTTTGTGTTTTGAACAAAAAATAATTAAATTACAAATCAGTTGAATTGAGTTTTTGTGAACGAGAGGAATGGCATAATTGCTCAGAGACTACAGAATTGAATCTCAAAGTTATTTCTTATTAGAGGATCAAAAAGTCATTCAAAAACGTGTCACTCATTTACAGAACTAAAAAATGTTAAAAATTTTGATTCATTTAATAATTGTTTAAACTTTAAAAAACACAACAAATATATTTCATACAAAATCGACACTTTTATGTCAAAAGTGTATAAAATAAACACTATTTTTGTTGTAAAATATAAAACATTGACTTAAGACAAATCTGTTGAATGGTGACCAAGGTGAATCAATTATCATAATAACAGATTCAAATAACTCAAAGACTGACAGCGTTTTAGCAATTTATGGTCGAATCGATTTATGGCAAAAAGTCATATAAAATCAATTTAATTGAAAGTTTGCTTTTAATGGTTTATGTAATTAATTGAATATTTTATGTTTTTATTCAATAATGTAATGAAATTTCATTATAAAATTGAAAGTATAATTAAATTCATATAAAATTCAGGAATATATTAAAATGTGAATAAAATTAAGTTCAAAATGTATTTTGAATTCATTTGTTTCTCTTATTATTAGATCAGATCTTAATAGTTATAAAACAAAAGACTTCTTTGCAATGAAAGCATAGCTTAAATCAAGGACTCAAATATAAATTTAGAGGAACGGAAGGAGTGGTCAAACAGTGTATTAAAAATATAAAATATAATAAGATCTTCAAAAAGTGATAAAAGCTTTTGAATGAATACCCACTCAATAGACTATTATATGAATTAACAGTAAAAATGTTTAATAATATTCAGAAATGATTTGTTTTTTGAGATAACACTTGAGATAATGAAATGGTTTTAACAAAAATCATTTAAAATTGTATATCATTTAGAACTCAACTCTAAATTAAATGTCTATTATATAAGACCTAAAACTAAACTTTAATTTATTATCGATGATATTATAGCAACTAATGAACGCATATTTCCAATACATAAATGAATATAATTTATAAAAACTATTTATTTATAAATAAATAGAAATATATTTATTTCTACTCAGTATTTATGTATTATCGAAAGCCAGGGGTAAAAAGAAATGATATGTTTGCACGATATTATACATTAAAGTTAGGGTCGAATCAAATCATTTGTAAAGCAAATCATTCTTATATTCTTTGTCTTATGTAATACTTATGTAATAAATCTAATTTTTGTGAACACATCCCTCCAATCGCCCCCTCATTACAATTGAATTCAATTTCAAATGATTTATACAATTTGTATGAATTTATTGCTTTAAAAACAAACAATTTTTCGTTTTCATTATTAAAATACAATTTTTGAACTAAAGGCAATGAAAAGGAAAACGCCTTTCAATAAATAGCTACACATATGAAGAATAAGTGATTTGTAAAATAATTTGAGAAAACATTTATTCATCACTAAAAACAACATGTATTGAACAGACAGTACTTATGCACAACTAATGCACTTTATGTACTCTACTGTATATAAACCTGTGTTCAAATAAATTATATTTTTATACAATAAATATTATTTGAAAACATATTAAAACACTTAAAATATAAAATTATTATTAATAAAAATTCATATTTCGTCTAAAGTTTCAATTTTATAAGGATTTATGTTTATATAATGCTTTCGAAACATGCCTTTCCATTGTCAATGGCCCTAACCTTTCATCTTTATAATATTGCTGCCAAATGTCAAAAATATTATTTGTTATTTTCAAAGTTAAACATCAAATCACATCCAATGAGTTGTTTCATATATTTCCAAATATTAAACACAACTTTATTTGTCTATTGAATGAAATGAAGTAAATATCTGTTATTTCTTATTTCAGACAAGAATTTTGGAAAATATTTTGACAATTATTCTTAAAAAATTCACATAAAAATAATATAAAAATATATAACAAAAATATAAAATATTGGTTTGAATTTAATTTGAATGTTTAGGAGAAGACCAAAAGTTATATTGGATTTGCTATTTATATAACAAAATACGAAAATAACTCATATTTTTAATCTCATAACTACTTGTCGTAGAGATAATCGCATTAAAAAATACATTATTTTTATGTGATTTCAAATAAGATTTTTTCCGTAGTTTTAATTCATTATTCATTTATAGATAAAAAAAATACCATTTGTTATTGTTGTGTAAAATATAACAAATACAATACTTTTGAGTTTAATGTTGTGTTAAAAATACTAAATTCAATCTTATTATAAGAATTTGCTTTAAATTTTGGTGTTTTGTTTGTCGAAGAAATATATTATATATTAATAAAACATTTTATGATAAATAGAAAACTATTCAATGAAAAAGTGATTAATTTGTATGAATCAGACAATAGTTTGCTTTTATCTATTCATACCTAATATTAATATCTGCAGAGGTTATACAATGATAATCAGGGGTTTTTATAGATTTTTCAATTAAATTAGTGATAATTTCTTCCCTAAAATGAAATAATCTCATAATAGATATGAAAGCAAAGAATAACAAAATCAATGATTGCTTAAAATTGTGAAATGCATTCAAACTGTCGCTTAGTGTCTATTTTGACCCTTTCCTGCAATGTCTACCCTGGATATCAATCAAATGCTATTCTATGCTATTCTATATTAAAGGCAATATTTTCATATTTAATTATTCCGGTCCAAACATATGATAATAAATTGAATGACATTTTTGTGGTTTTGCATTCAATTGTCGTCTTTTGATAGTCTGATGGACACTAAAAACCATATAATGTTTGCATTTATATATTTTATTAACAATTTTTAGACAACTTTTGAAAAGCACTTTCACTTTGAATATCAGAAGTGAAATATTTTTTGAAAATCATTAACATTTCGATAATTAGACAACATTTGAAAAAAAGAAAATAATTTTGAAAATCTCGGATCAAATGGATTGAAAGAAATCAATGTTTGATATCTAAATATATCATTAAATCTAAACGTTTTTTCCATAACTTCTTGTATTGAATACTTCTTCAGAAAATCAGTTGAATCAACAAAAATATAAATAATTCAATTAAATGAAATACCTTTGGGTATAGGAGTCGTGTGAGTGCTTGACTCAGTTGTTTCAGATCCAACTTCTCTCCTTCGGGCGTCTCTGGCCTTTCCAATTCCGTAGGTGTGGTCACTGTCCCACCATTAGTGCTGCCGGTGCTCGAAGTGGTCGGTGTTTTTAAGTACAAGTTAGAACAGCACGGAATCAATGGTTTGGACAACTTTCGCGGTGTTGTTGGAGTCGACCCCTTATTAGGGGTAGTCTTTGGTGAGCTTTCATTCAAACAAGTCTTTGGAATTTCCATTATTTTAGACAAAGTTTTGACTATTTTTGAATAAATCAAACAAAAACTCAAACTTTTAATAAGGTTTAAGTCATTCAAATTTGAATAGCTCTCTGTTTTGCGATAATTATAAACATTTTAATTAATATAATAAAAGACGAAAAAATAATTAGAAGATTATAAATTATTTCGACTTTTTCTACACAATTGTTATGCAAATCAACTTTTTTTTGTTAAAAATATTTTTAATTAAAGTTATTATACTTTATATGCAATGCTTTCAACTGTAAGCCAAGAGAACACAAACTGTAAGAAAAAATAATGAATTATTTGAACAGAAGTTATTTTTTGGTTATTTAAAGCAATACCTGAAATGAAATACAATTTTTACACACAATTCAGCTCTCGATTTGAATCATATATTTATTGGATTTATTATTCGTTGACGAATTCAATGAAATTAAGCGCTCAAATGAATTGTGCAAAACGTTGAACACTTGGAGTCAAAATTTGCTATAATTTTTACAAAGAATTACAGAATCAATAGAAAGTCAAAACCAGAATATTCTTTGAACGATTGATATAAAGAATATATGAGATCATATATAAAGAATTTGATTTAACCAATCAATAGAGAAGTCATATTTTTCTGTGCTCACGACAAATAATATAACATAGAGAGCGCACACCTTTTTTTGTATTCGCCCTGTGCTCTGTGACTCTGTGACTATGAATGATAGAAATCATTTAATGAATAAAACTCATAGATATGTACAGCGAAACCGAGAGAAAAAAAGTGAGTGAATTGTATGAACAGATTGCCAGTGGATAAACTGCTGGTGCTTTCGGAGCCGTAATATGAAGAATATTAGTGGAGTTGTCGATGCACTTGGAGTCGGTGCTCTAACACGTTGTGTCGACCACTCATTCAACCAATGCTTTTACTCTTTTGTTATTCGCTTTCATTACATATTACAGAATATTCGTTGAAAATATACGTTAAATAAATATTACAAACCAGTAGTCAATATATAACGAGTTCGCATAACAGTGCAAAACTCTTCTCAATTATACTGTCCATAATTTACATGAAGTATTTGTTTAAAAACTTTTACAAATTTTTATCATTTTTTCTTCACTAATAAGTGTGTAATTCATTTGAAAAAAGCTTTTTCATATCATTAGACAAATGACGTTTAATTAGCTCTCATTTGATAAAAGAATTCAAAATATTTTTTGTAATTATTTTTAAAGGAAATTATTATTATTTTTGGCGACAAAACTAAATATATTATACAGTAATATTTGTCAGTTTTTCATAAGAATTACATTCAGTAAAGAATATTTGTATTGAAAAAACTCAATGAATAAAACATTTATCCATTCTTTCAAAATCAGAAAGACATGAATTGGTTACAAATTTTACAAGAATTAGTGAAAACCAATTAATGAACAAATTCTTTAAAATGTTAACATTTATATGATTTTTATGTCATTTTTCAGATCATTATTTCACTGGAATTCACATAAGAATGAAATTGTTTGGAAAGAAATAGCAAAATATAAACAATGGTTTGTATTGTTTAAAAATTTATATATAAAATAAATGTTTATTTTTCAAACAAATTGTATTGTTTTTATTGGTTTTGTTTAGGATTTTTTTTATACAAAAATTGAGTTATTTTTAGTAAAACTGAAGTTATTTTCAAATGAAATATAAATATATATTTTATACAGTGTTTTCGTATGCAGAATAATGTCATGCCTTTAACATAAGGGAAGAGATTTTGTTTGAAATGACATTTCTTATTCAAAATACATATTCTTTTTCAAATAAACAAACATTTCTTTGAATATAAAAAACTCTTTAAACCTAAAATACTTTGAAATATATTAAATAAAAATAAAATCAAATAAGACTTTATGTTCTCATCAAATAATAATATGAAGTTTTGCTGATTTTAAGAAAAAAATACATATATTATATCCGTTTAATATAATGTCATATTTTTTATCTATAAAAATATTTTGATTAAAAATTCATTTGTTATTTTTGGCCCAACTGTTGAAACGTATAGTGAATTGAATTATCACACCATTGGATGTCAGACTTAATTAATGTTTCGACAATTAATTGTAATTAAAATTATAATTTCTATTTATATCTCAGATTTGTATCTCTGATAAAATCAAAAGTTAAGATAAAAAATCATTTTCTGAATTAAAAATCTCTTCAAAATAAACTTATATTAAAATTAATAAATAATTCTTTTTTATAATTCTTTGTCATTAATATTAATATAAAAATGTTTTATAATTTAAAACATTTTATTATTAAATTAGATTACATTTAAATAATAAATATTCGTTCAATGAATGAAGAAAACAATGAAAATTAGTAATTGAATTATTTTTTATAATTGAAGAAAAATTGTTATTACAATAAATTGAATTCATTTTTTATTTGTTATTATTGTTATATTTTTTATTAAAACTTTTTAAACTTTATTTTAATTGTTTTTCAATGAATTCTTTAGTATTATTTAATTTATAGCACTTTTAGTTAACGAGAATTATATACAAGCGTTGAATCAAACGAGTCTTTCATTAAGTAATGAGTTTTTACATCAATTAATCACTCAATTGTTGCACACGTAGTGTATGACAGAGTGGGGAATATAATGAATTTATTTCTTACAAATGAATAAAAAATGTATAAAAATGATGAAGGAATGTCTGATTTGAGTGAACACAAGTAAGGATATAATGTATGAATGACTGAAATAATGATTGAATCGAAAAAATGTTGATTTATATAATATATAACTTTTTCATTGAATATCTAATGTTTAAATGGGTTCGTGTTTTGGCATTTTGTTGAAGTCTTTAGTGTAAGTCCAGTTTATTCCTGCGTTGGAATCCCATTGGAATTCTGTAATAAAAATGTTGATTAAAATTATATTTATAAAAAAAGTGAAATATAATTAAATGAAATCAATCTATTTTTTACTCAATTTTATTATAAGAAATAATGATATATTTCAAGAATATTCCGGAAATTCGAAAATCTTTTGTATTCTCACACATTATTCAGGAAGAACTCTATGAATATTTCTATCTTATTATCATTTATAAAGAATTCTTGAATTCATTTTCATATGGACTGAATTATATCTAACATTCAATTTCTGAAATAATTGCTAAAATAATATTTAAAAAAAATTTCCCAATAATATATAGTAAGTGTTTTTAACGAAAAATTATTTTAATAATATTTTACTAATTAATGAAATAAAATACTTAATGAATAGAAAGAGAAATCTTTGATCACTTAATATTATCATTAGTCTTAAGTTAATGATGTCTTTGGATATAATATAAGAATGAAATGAATAATTGGTTTCGTTGTCGTTAATGGATAAAGAAAATACAGATTCAAATAATGGCTTTAATTTATGTATTATTTATAATAACTTTCAAACAATTAATGAACGGATTATTTCTCATCTCATTATCTGATGAATAAAGTAAAAAAGTATAAATTCAATCGATTTTCAATGCCTTCAATATTTTGCTTCAAAAAGATTTTAAGATTTTTAAGAATATTCTTAACATTCATTGGGTTTAATGAATCGAAACATACTTTCATTACTATTCGTTATTTGTTGAGCAAAAGCTTTAGTAAAATATATTTTAGTATTCATTCAAAAATATATTTTATGTTTTGATTCATATTCTCAAAACTGTCCTATATTTCAGGTAATCGTTGAACTGAGACTCAGTTCATCTCAAAAAAATATATTCAATTAAAATGGTTTTGCATTGAAATGCAAATTCATATTTTCGACAATTGATGCAAAATGAATGTCAACTTTCAGATAACCCTTGCTTTCAATGAAATTCACTTTCACTCGACTTTTCTATTCATGTATTCATTCAATCATTAAATTGCATATAATGTAAACATAAGGTATTAATCAGTTTTGACACACAATTAGAAAGTTTTATAACAAAAATAAATTCAAAATTTAATTCATATATTTATTATTCAAAATATTAGCTCAAAATTTATGAATTGATTTTTCGTAAAACATAAACATATATATAGTTAAAGACAAACAAATCCCAAAAGTATTGCTTAATATTATAGTCATATTCAGTATTTTGCGCTAAAAATAGAAAACACATTTAATATATTTATTAACAAATACTAAAAACTAAAGTCTATTCAATATCTCAATTGAAAAGTGTGTTCAAAACAAGTGTTAAATTATATGAGTATTCGTTGAAAACATATATTTAATAATAAAATATGAGTTCATTTTATTTGAAAATTAAAAGTTAATTACAATTTCAATCATTAATAAAAGTCTTATCACAAGTGATGACAAATTCATTTTTAAATAGGTTTTCAATATTAAAAATGATCTTTTAATTTGATTTTATGATAAAACCCTTAAAATAGTTATTTTGGGTGTTCTTTGTATTCTGTTGTCAGCTGTGGATATGGAGGCCTGACTTGATGTGAAGAGCACTCGATTTGTCATAAAATATTCATTAATTCATAAATATTTTGTTAATTGAAAAAATATTCTCTAGTATTCAATATATTTACAGTTCATTTGAATTTAGTTTTAGTTTTTTTGTGCAAATTTTTTCTCATTTGAATCTATGATTTCATTGAAAAGTAATTTTATTCGTTAACCGAATGTGTGATAATTTGTCGGATCAGTTGTCCGGTCAATAGCCCCACAAAATGCCATTATTTTCCAATGCATTTACAATACGTTCACATTTTCGTTCAAATCCCTTAATGAGAAAGCCTTTACCTACCCGTCCTTTTACTAATGTCTAATTTAAAGTTAATGTGAATTTTCTTACTATTAGTACTTTTGATACTCTTATTGTAAAAATCTTCTGATGATTTGATTTTTTTGTTCAGATTTTAATTAAAAATCAAATTTTACACAAAAAAAATTCATGGATTTAATGGTATTTGAATTATGTATAAAAAGTTATTTTATTTTCAAATCAAATATTCAATTCAAATATAAATTAAATTATTTTTTGAAATTTCAGAGAGAGAGAGAGAGAGAGAGAGAGAGAGAGAGAGAGAGAGAGAGAATAATTTAAGATTTTATAATTAAAATATTTGTAATCAACAAGTTTTTATGAAAGAATATATTTCTTCAATCAATATATTATTAAAGAAACTGAGAATAAGTTATAGATTGTGGGCTTTTAATGAGTTTTTGTGTAACGAAAACCATATAAATTCTCCATTGAATATTTGGATTGTATTTCATAGGTCTTATAAATAGCATTACTTTCCACACATATATATAGAAAAATTTTCGCTTCAATTAATCAATAATTAAGTCAAAGAACAAACTTCTTATTAGAAGAAGAAATATTATTTGTTATATTATTTCTGAACTAATCCTTTGATCCGATAGGAAAATGCGATATAATTCTAGCGTTTGATTAATATATGGATTGATTGCTATTTATATGACTTGTAATGAATTCTTTCATTAAATATTTGACAACTTTTTTGAAAATTCATTTCAAATCTTCAAATGAAAACTGAGATTAAAATTGTAATTACTTTACAAATCCATAAAAAATATAAGAAATAATAATGTATTAAGAATTGATGAAAGCATTGAATAATAGTTAAAATACCCGGAATATCTCTAATGAATGTTTGTTAACACAAATATTTCATACAAAACTTTTTTCTTAATTACAATATTTTCACAACGTTTTCAAATTGAAATATTCTCTATGTTTAGAGTTTTTGGACATAATATTTGATAAATATATTATCGATTAATCGATTTGTTCAACAAATATGAAACAAAACAATGTTTGAATAGAGTATAAATTGTGTATATTTTTGAAAGCAATTCCTATATTGAAATTCAAAGACAATCATTGCGTGCAAAATATAATGAAATATTTATACAAAAATAATAATAATAAAAGTATTCAAAACTCTATGATTTGTGAGAAGTCAGAGAAAATCAATTCATATTTTATTGATCTGTGATTTTCTACATGTATTTGAAAATTACACCTTTTTTGCCAACATTTCAAATAAAATTGTATAATATTTGACATTAAACGCCATTTGCCTCATATATAGAGCAAAACAAAGAGGTTTTAATGCATTAAAGGAACTGACGATTCACTCAAAAGTCAATATATCTAAAGAAGAAAATGTTATACTTTTAGTCAATTCTATAGTTTTATAAGAAATGTGAGACAAATGGTATATAAAAATGAGATGACATTATATAAGAGATGTATTGCTCGAAACATTACACTGTATTGAATTGCATTGCGTTTTTTAATGTCTTTCCACTCAACACATACTGAACCACCGGTGCATTAAGGGCTGACTGATTGTTGCAAACATTCAACACATTTAACATTCAAATGTTTATTACCGACACTATAAAAGAACAGTTCGTTTTCTAACCATAAGGTTATAGACGTTTTCTTATATCAATTGCCAGAACACAAGAGTTGAGAAGATTTTTTATGACATAAATGACATTAAAATGATATGAAATCAGATTATATACCGATTTATTGAACACTACATCAAAACATTGATAACAAATCTGCAGTTAAACCAAAACTACTCTAAACTAAATGATTGATTGATTTTGTGATTGCAGTCTTAGAGCACAAAACCGTTACTCAAATATCAATGAAAAAAGTAACAAAAATTACCTCAACTTAAGAATTATCGATAGATTTGTCTTTATTTATATAATGCAGTTCTGAATAATGAAAGGAATTGCTGAATATGATGTGTCAGATGGAAAACATTGTTTTCATTTAGGGTTTAAAATTTCATTTAAATATTCTTACATTTTATAAGAAATAATAATATTTAAAATATTTTTATATAAAATCAAAAATAGAGATAAATTGAAAATCTTTTTAATTGACTTTTAATTTGATTATTGAATACAAAATAAATCAAATGTTTTGTCATTCAATAGCTTTTCATTTGTTTCAATCAATTGTAACTCAATTTATTATCGTTTATAAAAGTTTTTTCATTTATTTCAGTAAAAGTCAAATGTTTTTCAATTCAAATGACATTTTTCATAGAAATAAAAACTAAAATTATTTTCAAAATATTCAAAACTTTTTATAAAAAATGACTTTTAATTGAAAAAAAGAAGAAATATTTAATTAAACATTAAATGCAGACAAAGATATATACCAAACATTTTTTGAAAATTCATTCAATAGAAGAAAATTTTTTAATTAATGAATGAAAAACTTTTCAAATTTCGCCTAAAATATTAATTATAAAAATGAATGCATTTTAAGGGATAAAATGACTTTTTTTGTTTGATATAATTTAATAAAATAAATATTGAATCAAAAAAGTTTGAATTAATGTTAAGACTAGAAATGAGTTCAAATTATGTTAAATAATAATGACTTAAAATGAATACATAAATTATATCAAAGTTTTTCAAATTTTTTACCACAAAATAACATCCAAACATTATTTTGAAATTTCACAAAACTTTATATCAAATGTTTTTTTATTTTCATTACTATATTTAAATTAACGAAAGTTATGAATAATTAGTAAATTATTGTTTATATTTAAAAATAAAAAAACAAAAAGTTCTTAACCTTTGATATAATAATAGACAAATGAAACTATTATTAAATAAATATTTCAATTAATTATTTTCTCACAAATATCTGATCGAAACCTATAACTAATGATATAATAATCAAATAATAATAATAATTAATTATTAGAAGAGATTTTACGCTTATATTAAAACAAAAACATTTTCTCAATTTTTTATCCAAAGTATTATAAAATAATTTTATAAAATAATATGTTTAACAATAACTACAAAAAAGGCACCAAATTTTATAAAATATTATTAGATTAAAAATAATGAGAATAAAAATTGTTGTAATTTTTAAATAAAATAAAATTTTCAACAAAAAGAGTTTGAAGTGTTTTTTAGTATAAATATGAACTAAATATAAAATTGAATGAAAAGAGTGAAAACTCTTGTAATGCCTTAAAAATTGGGTTTCTTTCGGTTGTTTTCATCGAAACTGTTTTCATCACAAAATGTTTTATAGGATTTATTTTGTGTTAGGTTTTAATATATGTCAAATCACTTGAAGCCATTCCTCTCATAAACTCTAATAACAATAAAATCAATGATAAAAAAGTTTAGAAAATTTTATAAAAAATAGGAATTTTTCAATAATAAAAAAAGTTTTAAAAAAACGATTGAGAAATAAGTGAAGAATGAATGCAATCATTTGAGACTTGTGTCAATCAATAGAACAGTTGTTCGAAGTTTTCTAATAATGAATAAAAATATTTATTTATAACTAATTTTGAACTGAATTTATAGAAATGGTTGCGAATTATTCAGTGAAAAACTAATTTTAAATTATAATTTTGTCCACCTTAGGGGCGCATACATATAACCCTGGGGTCTAATGTCATCATATGCTTAGTAATACCTTTTTGATTGACTTTGTCCTTAATATTTAACAAAAACTTTTGATTTTTATATAACTGTTAGAAAAATCAAAAAACTGTCGATTCGTTTGAGAAAACTATTAAAATATTGTTTGAATTTTTGATTTATTATTAATATCTAATGCAATGAAAACTTGTGTACAATTAACGATGAAAATGCATTTCTAGGAACAAATAATTAATGGATAATACCCTCAATCAATAATAGCCCCTGAACCTAATACCTCTTCAGTGAACGCAATGGCTATTAGTTTTGAAGCATTAATTACTTCACAAAAATATTGATCGCATTTAAGGACTAATTATTGTATATTTTCATAAATAAAATCCTATATAAAAAGCACTTCTAATATATGTGTATATAATTGAATGCATTATTATTTGATATAATTATTGAAGTTTTTGCCCAAACATAAGTGGTATTAAACTTTGGCCAAAACGTGACCGCAATTACTGAAAGATTTTGAGCCCAAATATAAATACATATTTAATAACTATTTTTATAAATACGTTACAAAATAATAACAACAAATTAGACCCTTAAATATGTTACGAATAGTGTGTTTAGGAGTCATTTAGACACCAAAATATTTGAGATAATTATGTACTTGTGAACAAGGTTAGTCTGTCATTAGCCATGAACAAGGTTAGTCTAACGAGTATAGCACAGCTGATTAGAGATAATTTTGAATGTAATTATTAATTAAATATACATTAAAACATGATTTTAATATAAGTTTAAATAATTTGATTATATTTTAAATTTCATGAAAATATTTTTATAACAAAATTAAAGTAATTTTTATTTGTGTTTAATTTTGACAATAAATACAAGAATTTAAGAATATATTATATGTTATTTTCAACAAAATTTTGGAAACTTTATTAGAAATAAATTTTTAAATTTTGATTATATTTTTGATTTATTTTTATGTATTTTGTATGTGAAATGCCTTAAAAGTTATGCAATAAAAAAATTTGTTTAAATGAATATTTGATTTAAAAATTCATACATTTTTCACATATATATTAAAAGAGATTTGAAATTATTTAATATTAAAAAAGAGAAATCTTTCCAAACATTAATAATATGAATATTTGAAAATCACTTCTTTTATTAGAAATTCAATTTTGTTTTCACATTCAATATATTTAATAATTTTTAGTCAAATCTAATCTATTTTCAAATAAATTGAATTTAATCTAAATTTTATGAAAAAATATTTAATATTGATTTTCATGAGAATTGAGGCATAAAAACATAAATTGAAAGAACAACAATAGATATAAGCATTAGTATGTGCTTGATCAATTTGCCTATCAATTGTCACATCGATAATTAAAATGCGAATTCAATTCAACATATTTTGAAATGAAAGCAAATATTCAATAATTATATTTAACAATACTTTTCACAAATGTATTTAATATGAATTCATTTTTATGTTAATATTTAATGAAATTCTATTCAAATTTTAATCTTTTATAAAAGAAAAATAAATAAATTGAATATATTTTCAAATAATTTCATTTAATAATTCCTTTTCTCAAATATTAATATATTTTTTAATAATAAGAAAAACTTTTTTATATTTTGACACAATTCTGTGAGAAATGAAATTACATTCAAAGAAAAAAATGTTTCAAATTTTTGATCAAAACTTTTTATATTTTTGACGAATATATTAAAATTGTTTAACAATATTAACGATTGAAATATGTGTTGAATTAAATATGAAATTCATTTGTTAACCAAATTCTAGTCATATTTTAGTTGTATTTTATATTTTGAAAAAACTTGTGTTTATGTAAAACATATGAAAAACAAAAATATGTTCTTTAATATACCATTGGATATATGGCTAATGATTACGAGTAATGATAATCATGTTTACGAAATACTGAAACAAAACACTATTTATTATTTACACAAAATATAACACATTTGTAATAATTTGTGAAAATTGTATATTATATTTAGTAACATATCTATGGATATGTTGGCACTCAATAAGGGTTTCCATGGACTTCATATGAGAATGAATGCAATGATAATATCTTGTATACAATGTCTACCAAATTGTCTTTTAATAAAGCATTTTATATATAATTATTCGTTGATTTCGTTACCAAAACATACAATATTTACAATAGATTTTACAAATATATAAAAATATAACTCAATATTACTATTGAAAACCCAATGAGAATATAATTGAGTGTTTGTGGGACTGGAGTTTGTGTTTCATATTTAGTTTTCATCACATTTGCATTGAAGACAATTATCTCATAAAAGTATTTGAATTTGTATTTTGAATTTATTCGTGACATTGAGTGAAGTATTCAATAATTTAAATATCATTTCAATTCATTCAAAATAATAATCAATATTTTTTTGTACAAATATTTGAAAGAAATCTAATTTTAAAATATTTTTCAATTAAATTCCAATAAATGTTTTATTTTATTCAAAAAACTATTATTATTTTGAAATATAAATAAATGTAATTATTGTGTCTGTTATTAATAATACATTTGAAATTTGATCCATAAATCAATTTATAGATTATTAAGAAATTATAATTTCTGTGAAATTATTTTTTTTATCGATTTTTGAATATTTAGAAGAAATGAAAAAATAATGAAAAAGTAATAAACAAATAATTAAATCAATATTGACTTCATAAAAGTTTTCATAATTTTATTTTATTTATTGAAATCCCGAATCATTTGTTGCAGGGGCTTAACATTCAGGGTGTAATTTTGGCAAATAATGTACTTTATATGCGATTTTCATTACACTTAAAATCAAATAAAATATAAAAAAATATAAAATATTATCAATAAATTTGTGCCACAGTTTCGGATCACTTGAATCATTAGTTTCACTAAATTAAGTATATCTAAAAATATCATAAAAAATACAAATAAATAATAAAAACTGATTTTAAAAGTAAATCAATTGAAAAAAGAAAAAAAATGAATGAATTTGTTATCAATTTGTGACAACTATTAATAATAGCTTTCGTTATGTACTTTTGGCTTAAAATCCTTTAAAAAATAAAATATCTTTTAATCGATCAAAAGTCTCAACAAAATAAAAAACTAATCATTTTTAGACATTTAAATATAGTTAAGAAATAAAAGAAAAATTGTCAAAAAGTCTATATATGACTGATATATAATTAAATCAAAAACCAAAATCTCTTCCTATTATTCCTCAGTACTGAATGTGGTTTTCATTATTGACTTTCGATAAATAATGTCTAAATTGAAGAGAAATGGATTTGGTTTCACAGATCAGTCAGAAGAGCATTAGCTCTGAAATTGTGTTTATAATACCTATGGAATAGTGTATTATATTTGCATTAGACCGGAGTTAGGGATGATATGGACTGCCATTCAGGAAGTATTCCTAATGGACTCTTGACATGACTTTGTGTTCGCAGTGCTGGAGATTTGATCGTGAAATTAGGAATAATCTCAGCACTGGTAGTATGAGAGTGTGCTCCAAAACAATGGCCACTGATTTAACAATCATATCACATGAGGCCAATGTCTGTCTGAATGCCTGGCCTTTCACTTCAATCAATTGTTTGACTGTCAGATTGGAGTTAACTAACTGTCCCATCAGTTATGAATTGGTTATGAAGTTATGAAGTGTTCAAATCAAATATGATATACGAGTTGAGAAACACATCATTTACTACTGTTTTGAAGCATTTTTAAGCCTTTGAGTTATGTTTTCATTAATAGGCAGTCTTTCATCAGTTGTTTTCATGACATCCCAAAAATGTATCGAATTTTTCATAAATATTTTCCTAAAAATATATATAATTTTATATTTAATAATAATAATAAAATGCCTCCAATTTTAGGTTGAAATAATGATCGCTTATATTCTGTGTTGAACCCAATCATTGCTTTCAATGTTAATCAAATTCAAAATATTTTTCCCTAATTTTTTCTAAGTTTATCATTCATTATCACCTCATTGTTCAACAAAAAATTTTTATCTATTGATGACTTAAGAGATCTGTTTTCAAAATTGATAACTAATTTTCTAAACAAATGGTTTCATATCAATTGACACCAATTCATCTCAATTAAGATTCAATGATTAGTTGTTTTTTGCAAAAATATATAACATATTATGTAATACAAAAATTGTTTCAAAAACTGTTTTTTCTTTGAATATCAAAATAAATGTTAATTAAATATAAATTTGGAAATTATTTTAAACTAAATATACAAAACATTTATAATAATTTGTGGACAGGTATTAAAAGGCCAGTTATCTAAACATGACATAAAAATCTGATATATTTGTTATAAATATTTATTTCAAAACATATTTTAGATTACGATTTATTTTGGTTTCAAAAACCATTGAATGCTTTGGTGTCCAAAGAGTTATAGGTTTGAAAAATAATTCAAAACTCATTAACAAATTATACAATCAATGATTAAAATAAAAATTTCATCATTTCTTATATCTATTGAAATATAATTAATTTAACGTTTATTTAACAAATATTGACACAAATCGTCTTTTTATCTAACATTTTGAAACCCAAATAAGTTGTGATAATATACTGGTATTTTTGCTATACGTATAAATGATTTCAATTCAAACGACATGTCTCACTCCATGCAGTATATTATTTTCAATTATCATTTATAACCCTTTATAACCCCTTATATTCATAACAAACAAAAATTATATTTTTATACATTTAAAGTATAGATAGTATTTGAATATATTTAAAATAAAACAAACCATTCAAACAAAATCTGCCGGCGCTTAATGTTGGCCAACAATCCAATGAGAAAATTGATTAGACATTGAGTGCAATGAATATACAATTCGTGATCTAATATAGTATTGAAATAATTAATCAAATTCTGGTTAAACAATATTAATAAATGTTATGCAAAAGTGTTGTTGTGATCATAAACGCGAGAAAAAATATTAACTCATATATAAAAAGTGGGGAAAAGAAAAAAATTACAATTATTACAGAAAAAAACAAAACTTTATAATCAATTTATTCATTAGTATTACTTCTAATGAATATAAGACAAGAATAGGAAATATGAGAAAAATAAAGAAAAATTAATTGTAAAAAATATTATATAATATAATAAATCAATTGATAAGAAATGGGAAAAAATTGTGTAATTTATTGCACATAAAAATTATTTTACAATAATATACACAATAAACAAAAATTATAATATTTTATAAACCAAAATAGCCTTAAACTAAACGTTATATATTTAGAGTTAATCTTCACAATTAAATTACCCCTTGTTTTTAGACCTCATATTTTTTAACAAAAAATATTTTTATTAATTAATTAAAGATTTAATTATAATATATTTCTATAGAGTGTATGCAATAAACTATCAGTGAATTTATCCGATATTTTATTATTGAATTATTAAAAAAAATATTTATTTTCATTAAAATATTTTTCAAAAAAGGGTTGAGTTTTTATGGACTCTATTTATTCGTTATAATAACTGTTTGAAAATCAATTTTATTATTTATTTATAAATATATAACGAATAAAAATGGGTTTCAAAGCAATTAAATGCATGAGAAAAAGCAAATTAATTTAATTTGTGATTAAAATCCATATTTAAAATGTTTTCTCAAATATTTTAAATGCCTTTCAGTTATGAAATAATTATTTTTGATGAATAAATAGCAAATTAATCAAATAATTGACGAAAATTATATTTATTTTAATATCTTAATAATTAAAAAATATATTATTATTTGTTTAATTAATTTTTCTTTTGAATAAAAATATAAAATTTAAACATTTTTTTAATATAAAAATCTCAAAAAATACATCACTTTTTGGTTATTGAAATTAAGACAAATAAACTAAATTCTAAGACAAAGAATTTAATGATTTATTTGTTTTATGAAATATTTTTCGCAAATTATTTTAATGTTAATATATTTCTTCCAAAGTGAGCATTGTTTGCATATACCTTATATACCTGTGCTCTTCTAATTAGTATTCCTTACACGAAAGTCAAATAAAAAGTAGGTTTTTTGGAAACCCCTAAAAAACAGATACGAATTTTTTCACATTTAATTTGATTGCAATTTATTAATGAATTTTTTTTTGTATTTTATATACATTGAAAATAATTTTTTATACGATATTTGAATTGAATTTAACCATACATTTAATGGCATTCCTTAATATTTTGAACACATTTTTTGAAGTTATAATAAATAACTTAAAAATAAATCAATTATAAAGGGTTTAATTGTATTAAGCGATCGCAGAGTTATGTCATCTAATATTGAATCAAATTATGATCAAAATTGAGTTTTTATAATAAATTCTAAACAATTTTGTTTGAATTCATATAAAAATTATTATCCATCGATCGATGTCCAAAGACATGGTTGTGAGCCAATTGTCAGACATAACTGCGCTCCGAACGCATGCCTACACACCGACCAAACCCAGTACTCGACTATCAAAACATCTGTAGAACTGAACACAAGAATATTCTGTAGACAATTCTCTCTGTATTTTCTTATGTCCAAACATTTTGATTGAATGCCAGACGACAACAAATAGTCAAATAATTACTATCAAAGCCTTCGCCAAAAATTCATTTTCAATCGCTATTCACATATACGTATATATTGTATATATTTGTGTTTCATCTGATGTACTAATGTTTACCGAAGGCCTCGAACGACATCAAAGAGCTGTTCGCCACTAATAATACATTTAGTCTTCAATACATTGAACACAAAAATAATGGTATTATTTGTGAATATAATATAATTTTTTTTCGTTTTCTATATATCGATATCCAGTTATTACTGCTCTGAAGACATGAGTTATCAGAGCATAATATAGTGTATTATATTATTATTGAATTGAAACACATTTTGATATTTAATTAAATACTAATTCAATACATCTTTAGTACGGCTTTGTTAACCATGCGTTGGAACTGCTCGTCATTCGCAACTTTGGCGACAAAATATGGGAACAAATCAAGTAATCATTACTTAATATAATTTGTATTTCAAATCATTAATAGATTTTATGATATATTTTCAAATGAATATCACAGAAAAGAGGCGGAAGTGGAAATGGAGGGCTCATTCCTGGTCCGACTCATATATGACGATGAAATAACATATAATTTGGTTGAAGCGGCGGAACGGGTATTAAGTAATGACATTTTCATACATCCCAACCATTGTCTGATTGCAAGACATTTTACAACAATTTTATGTCTTATGAATTGATTCGCAAAAAATGTATAGAAATCCCCGCAAATGAGATCCTTGAGCTCTTCGGTGGGATGTTCTTCGACTTTTGTCAGGAGTCGGGATATGAAAGCATTTTGCAGGTATTGGGTGCAACGCCCCGGGATTTCCTACAGAATTTAGACGCATTGCACGACCATTTGGCCACTATATACCCGGGTATGAGAGCGCCGTCATTCAGATGTACCGAAAATCCAGATACCGGTGCTCTAATACTGCACTATTATTCTGAACGGGAAGGACTGGAGCCCATTGTCATTGGCATTGTCAAGGTTAATTGTTGTTTATCCATTAAGGGCATACCTGTGCTCATCACTTGAGTTATGTTCGCCCAAACATGAGTTCATTATTCATGTTCTCATGTTTTACATTATATTATGATTTTTGTTGTTTTTGTTGTTTTTGATTCACATTTAAATTAAAAAAATAAAACTTTAAAAAAAATTTAATTAATAGTAAAACTCTATTTAAAACATTAAAATAAAACTTCATTTAATGAAAAGCAAAACAATTATTTTAATTCATTATAAAGAAAAACAATAACAGAATCACAACTAAAACAATGTTTTAGTATTAAAATAAAAAAATTACTAAAGAATTGAATTAATAATAATTATTTCATAAAATTTCTTATTTTTAATACAATTTTTTGTGTTTTGTTTTGTTTTATTTTATGTTTCATTTCTTTATTAATGACCAAAATATACATTAATCTTATGAATGATTATTGAATTAAAAATTTTCGATTCAAATGGGTGTAAATGAATGATAAACAGGAAAAATAATGGCCTGAACTCTAAGCAAAATTTCTACAAAAATCTATCATTAGTTTTAGTATAACTAATATTCCAAACATTTTATAACAAATGTTTATTTTTTTATTTAAAGTTCACTTAAATATTTAATTATATTTTTCACGACAAACACCTGAATGATGATCAGTGATCCAGGTGCAATAATGTGGATGTGCTCTTGATTAACACATGTCATATCAATGATCCCCTTTTGATAGGCTGTGGCCAACAAATTGCACGGAACGGAAGTGGATGTCAAAGTGATTGGAACGAAGGATGACGGCATTGACCATGTTCAGTTTGAGATAATACAACGGTGCAAATCCGGCCAAACACCAGACAAGACACCAGAAGTGGACGCACACAAACCGGATGAAGGGTTTCAGTCCATCGACAATAGGATAAGTCCCCTAACCTTCTGCAAAGCCTTTCCCTTTCATTTGGTGTTCGACAAGAATTTGGTTGTGAGACAGGTATTGATCACTCGATCACTAGATTCTCATAATGTTTTTGATCACAATTTCCGCTTATTTTCATATTTCATGAAATGATTAATATTTTTGATATACTCTGTAATAGAAAAAATAATTTATAATGAATTGAATTGAATATCAAAAACAACATTAATCTCAAGTCGAAAGTGAAAGGAATTTAATTAAATAATATCTGTTTGAATGATCCGGTTTATGATCTGATCTGATGGTCATGTCATAAACATTTTATTTTCATTCATATCTTTTACAACTTTTTTCACATATTTATTCAAACTCTTATCAAATGTTTTTAATCATTCAATGATTTCGTGTTTTAAATGAATTAATAGAAAATATGTTTCATTGAATTTATGCCATTTTTATTCATTTGCTGTTCATTTGCTCCAAATGTTGATGACATGACATGTCTTAGATTTCTAGTGCGAAGGATATTATCAATTGTTATGAATTATAATTTAATGCAAAGAAATGTGAGAATTTGCTTGAGTTCAATGACTTCAAGTTTTGGAAATATTTTTCAAATTTAATAAAGTTTTTTAAATAATATTTCACGAAAGGGTTACAAGATTTAGGTGTATATTACTTTTTATCTCTCTCTCTCTCTCTCTCTCTCTCTCTCTCTCTCTCTCTCTCTCTCCACATTATAGCACATTTTTATTTATTTTTTACAAAACAAATTAACGAATGATTTATATATTCTTAATTTAGAGCTTATTTTTCAGTTCAGATCCATATCTATCGGTTAACAAAACATAATCCAAATCACGAGAAAATAATATTCAAAGCAAAGCAAAAACACAATAAAAGCATATTTTTGGTGTTTAAAGATCAGAGAAAAGGATTACTAATTGTGAAGAAAACTATTTTATATGATAAATAAAATGCTAATTAAGTTTTGATTAACAAAACTCTAATAACAAACACAAACATTAATTATATTAATTGAAGTTATCGTCAAATCTTTAAACAAAATCCTTTTTTCAGTTTTAAATTTTTACATTTTTTCTTCATTTCGAGACTAAACACAAATAATATTAATCTCAAAAATAATGAACTTTTTTCTCATTAAATAAAACAAAATATTATAATAAGTCTATAATTAATGTTTTAATTATTATTGATTGAAAATAATAAGAAATTTTTTATTGAAAAATAAAAATTTATTAAAGAGTTATTCACAGTATTGAAGGTTTGGTTTGATTTTGATTTCATTGAAGTATTTTTTGACAAATGATTAATAAGTTTTTGTTTTGTTTATAATTACTTAAATTATTTCAAAATTTAGTCAATTATTAAGCTTTGAATTCTTTGAATCATAGGCTGGTATATCAGTGGCACGAGTACTACCGGCGCTCACTCAGGCTGACTGTCTTGTGACGGATGTGTTGGATATGATTAGACCGCACATGGAGTTTAAATTCAACAATATTTTGTCGCATATAAACACTGTATTTGTTTTAAGAACCAAAAGCAGTCATTCGGGCGCCGACACTACCGAAGTGAGCCGAGAGCATACCAGGTATGCACTGGTAGTTCATCACAAATATAACTCAGGAATTGATTGTATGATTGTATTGCATGTCTGGCCTCAAGGATGCGATTGAAGGGTCAGATGCTATACGTGGCCGAAACAGATCTCGTACTCTTCCTGTGCTCTCCAAGTGTTCTCAATTTGGATGATCTCAATAGACGTGGACTGTATTTAAGTGACATCCCATTACACGACGCGACCAGAGATTTAGTATTACTTTCCGAACAATTTGAAGCCGAGTATAAGTTGACTAAAAATCTTGAAATACTCACCGATAAACTACAGCACACCTATAGGGAACTGGAGGACGAGAAGAAAAAGACCGACAGGTATTATCATAATTATATACCCGAAAAACAGAGACAAACAATTTTTGAGCAAATATTAAATTTTTAATATAATATAATTTCTGTTCAGACAATGAATTACACGAAACCTATCAGTCATTCAAACATATATTTTCTCGTTATTATCGCTTATAATTCATGCGATGCTATCAAACAAATGCCTCAAAACTAGTTTATTAGTGCAAAACAAACTAAAAAAGGGTGTAGTTTTGGATGATTTGATTGTTTGCTAATAAACTCTTATATATTATTGTCTTAAATAAAAAACATTTATTTCATTGATTTGTATGTATTTTGTCATAGATTGTTGTACTCAGTATTGCCACCATCTGTTGCTAACGAACTCCGCCACCAAAGACCGGTTCCGGCAAAGAAGTACGAATGCGTAACCCTATTGTTCAGTGGAATCGTTGGCTTCAGTCAGTATTGTGCCAAAAATTCCGACTCGAAGGGGGCGATGAAAATCGTTCAACTCTTGAACAATCTCTACACCACTTTTGATGTATTGACTGATCCGAAGAAAAACCCAAACGTTTATAAAGTAATGCAAACAAAGAAATAATAATTCAATTAATATTCAAATCACAAACACTTTTATATAATTTTTGTGAAATTTATTTTACTTTCAAACCCTGACAAAAAAGGTTGAGACAATTGGAGATAAATATATGGCAGTGTCTGGTCTTCCGGAGCCGTGCGAATGTCACGCCAGATGTATAGCACGGCTGGCATTGGATATAATGGATTTGTCAAAGAAAGTCAAGTCTGAAGACATGAACGGAATTGTAATGACATTTATTATCATTTGTTATATCAAAAGAAATGTCTTTTTTAACGAACTCTTAATCACTGAAAAGGAAATAACTATTGGTATTCATTCGGGAGAAGTGGTCACAGGGGTTATCGGTATGTCTTGTCTCACAATTCAATACTAATTCATTGCAATCAATGGTTATATTCAGGCAAACGAATGCCCAGATATTGTCTGTTTGGCAATACAGTGAACCTGACATCCCGTACCGAAACCACTGGAGAAAAGGGCAGAATCAATGTGTCCGAAGACGCCTACAGTTGTCTTATGGAGAAACAAAATTTTGACCCTGAGTTCAATTTCGAATACAAAGGACCCGTTCCAATGAAGGGTCGAACGGAACCCATGAAAGTGTATTTTTTGTCCAGAGTTGCCGTTTAGTGTCTGTTCCTCTCAAGTGAAGGTATTTATAGGTATTATAGCGTAAAAAATGACTATTTCTTGTGTCGCACAAATCATTTGTTTCTGTTGTTAACAATAATTATGAAAATTTATGTTAAAAATAATTTTTCCAATAAATTATTACAATTAAGTTTTCAACACAAATGTTGACTAAATTGTGATTTCCTGTAATAACGAACAAAAATTCATACAATTATTCATACATTAAATGAAGAAATAATTGATGTTTAGATAATGAAAGAAATTCTGTTTTTAAGAAATATATCAATAAATCATTAAAAATATATTTATTATAAAATAAATTTGAATATAAAATCAATAAATAAAATACAAAATATTCATTACTTTTAAGAATATGTTATAGTATTAAAATTGAGTTCATTTCAGGGGTAAATCGATAGTGAATTTTGATGTCAATTATCACTTCCTTTGAGTTTAATTTGGATTTTATCTTAAAATAAATAAAAATATCTTTAATGAATTATTTGTGAAATTGTTGTAAAATTTATTACAATATTATTAATAAACTGTCAGTTCTTTGCGATAATAACTGTCATACATATAAGCCATTCCTTTGTATGAATTGATTTTTATGAAATATTAAACTTAATTTTCATTTAAATTAAATTTTATTTGAATTACAGAATTCAATGTCAACCATATATTATAAATACATACCTGTGCTCAAAGACTAATGATATTTGAAGCAAAAAATATAGAATTTTATTAAAAATGACTTTAATTTTCTCAAATATTTCAATGTGTTTTCGATGGATCAAAAAGATTATACATTAAAATAAGGGTCAAAACATTTAATCATTAGATCCACAAAAAATAAGTTATAATTTTGTGTTAAATGTTTTTGATTTAAAATTTTATGATTTGTTTTAAATATAATATTAAATCTTTGCGATAAGAGTTGTATTTAAAACATATAATAAAAACAAATATATTTGAAATGATTTTTCATTTCCCGACGAAATAAAACAAATTTAAATTTAATATAAAATGTAATTAAATTTATGTAAAAATAATGTCTTTTATAAAGCATTTTTTCAATGCAAATAAAATCTCTTTTCAAATGTGTTTTAATAGTGTTTAAGAATTTTTTGAATTTATTTTTATATTTTCAGAAAATATATTTAATTTATATTTTAAGACTCAACGAAAAACGGGTTAAAACATTCACATCAGAAAAAAAATATTTTATATAAAAAATTTTATGCAAACATCAAATGAAATGAATTTTTTGATTTTTCTGCAAAACATGTAATTTTAAAATATATAAAATTCAAACCGAATTAAAAGAATAATAAATAAATTAATCTTTATTTAAGACCAAAAAATATAATGCAATTCATTGGTAAATTCGGTTAATATTTAACGAATAGATAATCTCAAAGAAATGTAATGTTTATTTCAATTTTAAATTTTTGAAATTAAAAAAATTTATTGATATTTCGTTGACTTGAAAACAATTTTCATCCACTTATTGAATGAAAATAATATATATAAAATATATACAAATATATTATAAGTAATAAAACCTTTTGAACAATAGATTTATTGCTTTTTTAATAGTATATTAGATATTATAAAATAATGTTTTGATTTCAATGTTATCTAATGTTATATAAAATTGTTTTTCTTATTTCAAACACACATAATATAAAGGTTTTTATGATATATAAAAACAGTCTATCAATAAGTGATGGCATAAACGGATATTTGAATTAATAGCAAATCCATGAAATGTTTAATTTGTTTTTGAGATAAAATTAACAATTTTTAAATTCTTTATGAAATATAATATCGGATTTGCTGTCTCTCACTCTGAGAAAGGTTTGCCCAAAACTTCATAACATGCTATTCATTGATAATTGGTTTAAAGCTTTAAAATACATTTATCTAATAAATCTATAATACATTTATAGCGCTATAATACCTGTGCTATCATTGCTATCACTGCTATTAAAAACTTAGAACCAGATCCTAATGTATAGTAAAATGCAATTACTGTTTAAGAAGAAAAAATAGTTTTTCAACTCATTTTGAAAGGCATTTTTCAATATTAATTTGCGATCAATTGATAGTGAATTTCAATTTATATTTATATTTCAAAATTACTCTTAACTTAAGTTTCTCTCTCTTATAATTGAACTCACATTTCAATTAATTGTTAATTTAGTGATTAGATAGAGTTAGCCACTGGTATGCGAGCACTGGTATGTTCCATATTTATAATCCAAGTCCTTATTAATAAAAATATATTTAATTATATTTGAGAATAATATTTAAGACATAATTATCAACAATTCGTGTATTCTTACCATTCGTTAACGTATCCCAAATTAACATAAAATATTTGAATAAAGTTTTCATTAAAACAAATGAACAAAAATAATAAAGTTATTGACATTTAAATTAAAGGCCGAGAAGTTTACATGTATTCAAATATACATTTAATATATCTATTATTGAGATTAGTTTTCATGAAATAATAACAAAAAATAAATATAAATTAAATTTACATTTTTTTCATCAATACGTTTAAGAGATATATATAAAAATAAATTATTTTTTTGTTATTTTTAATTTAAATATCAAATGAACAAAAACAATAAAAATAAGAAATCACACGAAATACTAAACCTTGGTATTAATTATATAATAAATTGTGACTCAAATTAATTATCACATTAAGACTGAACCGGATTAAACAGTTTTCATATTTCGTTAGTAAAGGCTTTGAATGAAAATAAAGCACTAAATGAAAGAAGTCATGAAAAGAGTAACAAAAATATTGTCAAATTATTATTCAAATTAACCTAAATTGAATGCATTGAGAGTTCAAAGGTCAACGTCAATGACCACTCAATCCTTGAGTGATAGTAATGTCAGTAAATGTAATGTGAATTTCAAATATTATAACAAATAATATTTTTTCTTATTTTGAGCACAAATTTCACATTCAATCAAATTTCAAATCAAAACTTATATGAAATCATAAATTATTAGATATTTTCATGTTTTCGACTAAAGTCTATTGAAGTAAAAAAAATATAATTAATTAAATATATTCACCGAAAATAAGATATCATTTCAATAGATATATCTTGTTTTGAATTGAAGTTAAGATTTTATTTTAAAATTATTTTATAATAAAATTATTTTTATTTTAAAATTGCTTTTATATTCAAACGAAGGATTAGTTCAAAAAATTTTCAAAAAAAATGGTTTAAAATCGAGTAATCCTTGAGATTAATAATAAAATATTAAATATTAATATTTAAGAAACAAGAATCTAATGATTCAATTATCCCTTGGCTCTGATGAGAGGATCCAGAACTTTGAGGTCAAACACTTTAAAAAATTTTTAAATATATTTTCAATCAATTGGAAGTCGATATTATAATTGCAAATACGGTTTGCTGTATATTATGTATAATATTTTTAAGACTATTTTCGTGAAAAAATGATTATTGAATGAAAAATGTTTTATTTTATACATGAATTCAATGCCAGAATTCAATTGAATAAATTTGAGACGACTTCGTGAAAAACATAATTTTAATTTTCATACTATTTATATACAGACTATAAATGCATTTGAATTAAAGAAATAACAATTTTATTGAAATCATATAACGATTCTTGAGATCAGTTTTTCACTGTATTTCTAATTTTCAAATAAAGAAATTATTTGAGAGAGAGAGAGAGAGAGAGAGAGAGAGAGAGAGAGAGAGAGAGAGAGAGAGAGAGAGAGAGTGAGAGTGGTAGATAAGAGGCCAGTCATCACATTATCACAGCGTGTAGTTGTTGTTGATTACCGACGCCTAAACCTATTTATCAAACGATCGAAATATTAAACAAAACATTAAAATAAATAAAACTTATATTTCTTTCATTTATTTCTCTCTCATATGTTATCTCTATTTAAGTTTATTTTTTATATTTCAACCAAAAAATAAATAATAAATTTGTTATTAATTTAAGAACTGTTTTCTTAATATAGTTTTTCTTCGTTTTTGTTGTCTTGATATGAATTTATCTTATGCTTGGATACAGAGTCTAATAGTTAGTGCCAACCCTGGCGAAGGGTGGGCACACAATGCCGTACCCCTAAAGTGAATGTAATTATATTTTTGACAAGTCTTTAGTCCTTTAAAATCAAAATTCATTTCGATTTACATTTTATATAAACTTTTGTTTGAATAATATTTAATTTGTTCTACCCTTTAATACTCACATAAACTCTGTAGAAAAGACCCTGACATTAATGAGTTGGTGATCATCACATATTTAAAGCAAAAGATAATAAATTTGACAGAAATTATGAAAAGTTTAAAACTTTTTTTCATTATCTGTAAAAATAATTGATAAAAACTATCTAAAAGTTCATAAACAATATATAAATAACTTTTTCTTTACAAAAACTGATGCCTTGTTTTCAATGCCAGACATTTGTTGGACAGTAATTGAAAAGCGTTTAGTCTTTTTTGTTATAAATATTTTGTTTGTTTTGTATTTTTAAATATAATTTCAACTTTTATTTGTTTTTCTGCCTTTTGATTGATAACTACAAAGTGTTTATAGCTTTTTTGAGATTAAATTTTAGTTGAATTTTGTTGTTTAATAGCTATGAGTGAAAAAACTCAAACATTCAAAGTCATAGGAATCGTAGGCTTTGGGCGATTGGGTTAGCATTTGGTTTGAGTTTTTACTTCATATATATTAACTGATTATCAATTTTAAGGTCAATATCTCGTCGAAGAGATTCAGACCAACGGCCAAACACTTGGCTTGAAATTGGGTTTCGTTTGGAATCGCTCTAAAAGTGAATTATTGTACCAAAAGGTTGACAAAAGTCTAATATTAGACGACTTGAAAGACATACACAAATTGAAAGTCGATTTAATAGTAGAAGTTTCGCATCCTTTAGTCATTCATGAATTTGGCACTCAATTCATCAAGAATTCAGACCTTATGGTAAGAATAGAAATATTTGTTCACAAACCTATTCATCAAATAATAATAATAATAAAAACCCCTTTAATCTGATAACTCATAGATCGGTTCGCCGTCTGTTTTGTCAGATAAAGGACTTCAAAATAAACTTTTAAAAGCGTCCAATGAATACAAATTCAGTATTTTTATACCTTCTGGTGCTCTATGGGGTACGGGATTACAGGCCAATGTGAAGTGACTTATGATTATAATAACTCAATTATATCTGATTTCATGTTTTGATCGGCAAAAACACACATATCTTAAGGCGGAAATGACATCAGAAGAATGTCTGACAGAAACCAATTAAGAGTTAGTTTTGAAATAAATTATTTAAACCAAAAATATATAAATTATTTTATGTTTATTTCTCTCTTCTGTTCCCATAATTCTCATCATTTTGTGATTGGTTTCGACATTATATGGAAAGGGATTAACAATTTCGATGCATTTTCATCCCCATAGCCTGAGACTGGAAGGAGAGCTCAAGGATCTGAACGATTCAGTTGAGGACAAACCTATTGTTCTCTATAAAGGTTTATATCATTATTATATGAATCGATAAATTAATGTCTAATTTATATGTTAGGACCAGTTGGACGGGTATGCAGTTTAGCGCCTAATAATGTCAATACAATGGCTGCGGCAGCACTGGCTGGTCATACCTTGGGCTTTGACCGTACAATCGGATGCCTGATATCTGACCCAAAGTAATTCAAATCGATTTCAATTTTCAGACAAAACAACAAAATAATAAAAACTAAAAATAGGTTTTTTGAGAGATAACTGTCTATGGAATGCATTGACACAAACTCTGATAACAATTGTGTTATTCTTTAGTTTTATTGTATTATTGCTTTTGAAATACAATTCACTGTTTGTTATATTGTTTGTTAAGCTCTAAACCAAAACAAATTGAATTATAGTCTTAAAGATTATCATAAAATCGAGATCGAAGTCATCGGACCTGAGAGTGGAATCAATAACATCTCGTTTAAAGTAAACACAACTCGTCTGAGCCCAACATCAGGAAGTCGTGTCCTCACCAGTAATGCCACTTTTGGCTCATTCTTAAACAGTATTTTAAGTAAGCTATTATCAAAATATTCAACTCTCTCTCTCTCTCTCTCTCTCTCTCTCTCTCTCTCTCTCATCTTTTGTCAAACCGACAATCAGTAAACCCCTTAAGATTGAAGACATTATTACAAAAGAATTTGAAGTATTCTTCAAACCCCTGACCCCTATTAGCCCTATTACCCCTATTAAGCCTATTATACATATTGAGTGAAAAAGACATTAATTATTAATTCAGTAATAAATTAGTTATCGATTTGTGAGAAAATATTTATAATAGCATTAATGACAAAACATTTTTCTTTCCTTATCTCAACAATTTTATAGCAATTGTTTGTTTGTTTGTTTTGAATGTCATTTCTATAGTTGTCCTCAATTTTCATGAGAACCACGAAAATTAGACCTAAAATGAAGTCAAACAAATATATTAAATAACAACACATTTTCCGCAAATTATTATTTATTATTCATTTGTTCACAAAAACAAAGTGTTTGTTAATATGGGTTAAAAGTATTTTTCTTCTTAATATTTATTTTGAAAAAATTCTATAAGTTTTCAAATATTTGTTGAGAAGATCTATAAGTCTTTGACTATTATCACAATTGAAATATTTATACAAATATTTTATTATATTTTCATTGAATTAAAACCCCTTATATTTGCAGACTCTGAACACAAAGGCATTGGTTATCATCTTTGCTGATGAAATGAAATTTTTCTTTCCTTTGAAAAAATGTAAATAAAAAAATTAATTCTTATTTTTAAGAAAACATTTCACAAAAAAATATATAAAGAATTAATCTATTATAGCGTAGGAGAAGGAAATGGAGATAAAAAACAAAACAAATAATAAATATTATTCTCTGCAAATAAAATACAATAAATTTTTTCTGTTTATAAAACAATAATTTTTGAGTTAATTATTATTTTTTTATACTTTATATATTTTTGTTTTATTTTCACAAAAAAATGATTTAAAATAACAATAAAATCTTATTTAAATTGAATTATAAATAAAGTTATTTTATTAATGACTTATAAATTCTTTAGTGAATAATAAGTCTCTTGTTTTTAATGTTTTTTTATTTTATTTATCTTTAATTTATTTCACAACTAATTATAAAAATATATATTCTCTGAATTCAAAGACTATGTAAAAGAGGAGTGAATGAGAAAAAGGCAAAAATAAATAAAATTTATATTTTTTTCGCCCCTTTATATATATATACTCAAAGTTAAAGTTTATGAACAAAATTCTTATCTCATTAACGAAGTAAAAGATAGTTCAACACAAAAATAACTGGTTTTTTAAACACATTTCTTATGATCGCTTATCTGAAGAATAGTTTTACTATTAGTTGTAGAGAAAAATTTCAGTCATTTTTCAGCTCATTATTGATATATAAAATATTTAACAAAAAATAAAGTAAAAGAGAAGATAAAGTTGTGAAATATTTTTGTATTATATGGAAAATAAAGCGTTGAAACAAATATTTTTCACCACTAATTTTGCACGTATTTCATAGTAAAGAAGTATTAAATATAACTTTAATTATAATGTCTATTAATATCTCATTTTCTATCTTTAATAGCAATTAGTTTTATATGTAATATAAAAACACTATTTTTCGCGACTCTATTATCTGTTGCAAAGATCTTATGGTTTGAGAAAAATGTCTTAATTATTACATTAAACACTTTGTGCACTTTATAGCGTTTAATAACATATTGTGTGTGTGTTTTGTTGTGTATATTTGACGGCACCGGTAATAGTGATCGTGTGCTCATAGAAACACATATTTACGACAATCTTAACGAATGAATGGAAATAAAAATATGAAAATAAAACAAGAAATCAATGACTGATTCTGTAATTATAGGCTTCTGTGTTTGCAAAGTACTTATGATAACTGCAAGCACTGGTAGTTAAGGTGCAAAAAATCAAATATTTACGGTTATGTTCAGAGATGTTGTCCTAATCAGGCAATTATTTGTAAAAAATAATGTTTTTTATGATCACAAAAACATATGTTTTTTTGAATAATGAGCGCAAAAGAAGAAAATTTTGTGTAATTTGTTTAAAATGCATAAAAAGTGCTCATTATTTGAAATATTATTTACAATATTATATACCATATTATCTTCAGTTATGGCGAAGAGAAATATTTTAATGAAGAGGTGTTTGAATAAAATATATTTTCTCTAATCTTTAATTATTATTTATTTTGAGTTTTTCTTTTTGATTGAAATCCTGTAATAAAAAAATGTTATTCAAATATTTGGAGTTTTAATTATTTTGAAAACGGATTGAATTTAATTGAAAAATAAAGAGAAAAATAGTATTTTTTGGTCTCTATTTGATGGGCTTTTTTGTCAGTTCAATCAAATGGTTATTAATATTTTATGATATATTGAGTCTTGAAATACACTTATGAATGAAAAAGTGGTTGAAATATTCAAATCAATTCATTGATGAATTGGATATAAAAATCATATTTTTTAAAATTCAATTTTTATTTTTTAACTATAAATAAATATATTGAGAGAAAAAAATATTTTTACTCATTTTATGATGTATTTTGAGATAAGAAAAAATTAAAATAAAAATATAAACAACTAATTAGTGTCAAAATTAAAGCTAAATATCAAATATGAAAATTGAATGTCAAAGAGAAAAATGATTAATCGAAAAGAGTTTTCATTTTATAGAATATGTTTGATAAGTATTGATGAAAATGAGGTCTAAATCTCTATTATTTCTCTTCACATCTCAAAGATTTTGTGGCTTTATATCAATGTCTTATCACTAGAACCCAACCAAAAGGGATAGGTATTTGAATTATTTGTATTTTCTTCAGAATAAATATCATGTAATTATTCAACACATATAACAACAAATAAAACTTTTATAAATATGAATAAAATCAAAATTACATAAAAAATAATATTTTATTTGTAAATCGTTTATAATTATAGAGTTTGTTATGAAATGAGAGAATATATATATATTTGTAAAAATTATTTTAATATAATATTTATAAATCAAGTGCTAAACTGTGCACTCAATCCATTCATTAGTGATTAGTATTAAATATTATATACCTTTGAATTGAATTCTCAGATGAAGTCAAAGTAATAGAAATTATTTTTGTTTAAATTTTTATATAAATTATGATTATTATCAACACATTTATTATGGCAAAACAAATTCATATCAATTGTAAAGAAATGAGAAATATATTAATGAAGAAAATATATGTTTGAATTGAATGACTTATTTGCATATTCGCTATGAATGCGAACATTGAAATGATTTACAATTATTGCTCATTTATTAACTATAAAAGTATTCTAATCTTGATCTAAATGGCAGTAAATAAATGCATTTTAAAGTCAAAAATATGATTTAATTACATAATTAAGAGAAATATTTTTCTTTTAATGACTAATATTTTATAATTATTGGAATAACTGTTTTTTACTTCAATAAGAGTTTATACACCTTTGAAATGATATTAATATTTCAATGTAAATCAAGTGCTGTTAGGGTTAGGGTTAGACCTAAAATTGTGTCACAATTTTGATTCATAAGACAACCCATACAGGAAAGGGCTATCGAAAGGTTATTGCCTTTAATGTAAATATTATTTATAACTTTCAATAAATATTTTTCACAAATAAACAAAAATATTCATTTGATATAATATTCAATGAAAGTATAATTTCTTTTTTTAATACGTTTACTGAAAGTCAATAAAAGTTTTATTCATTCATTAATAAATCAAATATTTTTCATTAGTTTTATGTCAAGTGTTTATAAAATAAAATTACAAGAATATTCTCAATGAATGAAAATAAAGAGAATTTAATTATTGGTTTTAATAATGAATTTTTTAAATAAAATATTCATAATTAAAGACAATATAAAGAAATTTATTTAAGTTTTAATCTTTATTATTATAATTAATGTCAAATAATTTTTATATCAAATTTGAGCCCAATTTTTCATTTAAGATAAATATAATGAAAATTAAAATTTTTAAAATAAATGCAATTTTTTCAATATTAAAGTATTTCTAAAGGATTTTAATTAATATGAAATATTTTGATCGAAATTTGATAAAAAAAATTATAAAATAAGAACTCAATTAAACTTTGAAATCAATTTAAACACCACTAAAATGTAAGGAAAGGTAGAAAACATATTAAGTAATTGTGTTATTAAAGCATTAATTGAAGCACTGAAACAAAAGTCAAACTCAAGAGTATGTATTAAACGGTTAATTATCTTATAATCAAAGAATTTATGAATTATTGAACAAAATAATAACAATTTTTTTATTAAACTTTTATTACAAATCATTTTTTTCTTACTTTTCATATATAGGAAATTCACTCAATATATGCATTGTTTGTCCAAAGCTTTCTTAATGGCATTTTTGGGTCTCATTTAAAGGTGCGCTCTATTAGGTTAGCATAGGTTTAACATTCAATAGCCTCTGAACTCAACTGTAAATTCAGTTACGAAATTGTTTCACTGAAACACTAATTCTCATTCATATAAGTCGATAACTGAATAGAAATGCAATTTCAAACACAATTGAAATGAAGTTTCAATTGAATGTTAGCCTTAAATGAGTAGAGAATTAGAAGTTTTTTTATTATTTTATTCTCTTATTGTTGTTTAAAGACTACGAAAACCTCTTTTAGATTATAGATTGCCTTATATTTAGAAGTGCACTGGCATTGAGCACTGGCATTGAGCGCCGGTATTAAACAAAATAATAATAATAAAAATATTCAGTTCAATCCACCCTTCCATCGAAGCTACCGATCAATTATGTAAAGAATTTGAGAATTTTTATTCATTGTTAATATCGATGAATGATTGAAATTATTGTAAAACTCGAGCAAACAATATATTAAATATAAAAATACGTTATTTTTATATTAGAAATAAAATTCAATTTGAAGTGACATTACATTTGAATACAATTGTTCACAATTGAGAGCAAACAACAGAAAAATAACAGAATATTAATAATAATAAAAACTTGATTTTCATTCAATTACTTTTCCATAATTAAAATCATTTTTTAAAACTTCAAATAAAAGCAAAAGAAATGATTAATTGTTTTATTAAGAAATTTGCTTTAATTGTCTTTTTATTAATAATTACTCCAATTTCAAGGGGTATTTTGATTTTAATTCAAGCAATTAATCAACTTTTTGTCAAATTATAACAATATTTGTTATAAAAATATAGACTTTTATTAAAATTTATTTCAATCTTATATTTCAAGTGATGGCAAACTTGAGACCAAAGGTGGGAATGTGTCAAAGGGTGTATAAGAATAAAAGTCTCGGAATTGATTGGATTAATTGCTTTCACGGAAATTACACACAATTTAATCGAAAATACTGTTGCGATGACAACCCATACGAGCACTGGGATTATGTGGAGAAGTGCTGTCATATCGATGAATTGGCCCATCAGTACAGGTATGTGAATGAGGCTCAGGTATGCCAGAAGACGACATACTATTAAGGAATAGCACTCAATGCTAATACAGATGAGTTTTTGGTCAAAAGGGTGTTTTTGGCACAAATAATCCTTTTGATGACAACAGATTAGAGACTAATTAATAGACAATTTTTATATTATATAAAATATATTTTATTTTCTGATTTGAATTGAGTTAAAAAATAGTAATATTTTGTGTGAAAAATAGATAATGAATTGAATTTATATTTATTATAATTCATCGATATTTCCAAATATAGCGTAAAATTGTTTATAATTTTGCTTATGGTTTGCATTTCGGGATTTGTCTTCTCTAAAGTATTCCTCATTAATGTGTATCTAATTATGAGTACATTTGGTTCAAATATAAGCCAAAAACACTATAAAAGTCATCAAACTATTGGAACAAATAAACAATTGAATGCCAAACAGAGTGCCAAACAGAGACCAAACCCACGATAAGAGAAAATATAAGACAAACAAAATTGGATAACAATTTCATTATATATTCAATGAATTTTTGAAACTAATATTCAAAATATAAATGAATAAATAAATTGATTACAAATTGAAAATATGAATATTTTTCTATGAATTCATAATATGAATCTAAAAAGTATTTTCGTTATTCAACACTAAAAAATTGTATTATAATTTTGATTATATTTTTGAATAAATAAATATTAAATTAATTTTCAATTGATGTTCAAAAATGCAAAATATTATCAATTCATAAAAATATTAATACAAAAAAATTGTATTTATTTTGTTTTATAAGAAAATTTGAATTTTATTCATAAAGTGAACCAAAAATAAAAAGTTTGATTTAGTTTCAGATTTTCATTCAATGAATTATATGAAAAATATTATAAATAATAATAAATTAATTATAATTTCAATTAGAAGTCATTCATCAAAATTAAATGAACAAAAAATGAGATTTGATTTTAATAAATGAAATGAAAAAAATATTAAATATATTTCATTTTGAGTTCAAAAGTTTGAATACAAAATTCAATACATATTTATTTCTCCCATTCATATGAATGCGAGAAAAATAAAACTAAAATTTGTGTCAAAAAAGTTTTGTAAAGTTTTCAACACTTTTGTTGTAAATGATTTAACGGTCCCTAAAATGTGTGCCAAAACCATGTGATTAAAGCATGTCTTCATTTGTAAACAAAACCAATTTTTGAAAATATTTTTAATCGTGTTTTAAATTGATTTTTAATTCAAATATAATTATTATAAAACAAAATGTTTATAAAAACGATTAAAATATTAAGAAATAATTGGAAGAAAAGTGTGTTTTTCAGTTCAGTGTCCGTTTGGGCAATGAATTATGGAAACAATAAACTCATGTAATGTTGTCTTCATTTGATTTCATTTGACTTTTCATTAATTAAACTGTTATTTGAATTATGAAAATATATTCAAAAAATGTTTTGTTTGTATTAATAGTGAAAACAACAAAATGAAAGTCTATTGCGAAGAAGCCTTCGTTAGTAATGGGTTTGTTTTCAATGAATTCTTTGATTATTTTGTTTTGCATTTGTTTTGACAGCGCTTTGGAAGCGATTATGTGATGTCTGACCAGAAGTGTCGACACATAACTGTTATATTGAATCCAATGGCAAATAAGAGAAAAAGTAAAGCAAATTATGACAAATATTGTGCACCTCTTCTGCATTTGGCGGGCATTCGGATCAGTCTTGTGCTCACCGAAGCCGAAGGTCAGGCCAGGGATCTCATGGAGATTATGGAGAACACGGACGCCGTGTTGATAGCCGGTGGTAACGGCACTGTTCACGAGGCCGTCACCGGTCTCTTGAGGCGCACCGACTACTTGTCGGCCGTCCAGAAGATGCCGATCGGAATACTTCCGGTCGGAAAACGAAATACAATTGCATTGAATTTGAATAGATTTGACGAAAAGAATCTCAAAAACTATGAGTAAGTCTTCAGTGAATTGATTTCATATATCATTAAATGGTTTCACTCCTTCTCTGACCACTCGTACGGTCAGAATCTTAGCCGAGTCTACAATGACTGCAATCAAAGAACATTTGAAACCAATTGATGTCATGAAAATTGAGGGCAAAGAAGGAAAGCCTGTCTTTGCGATACAAGAGTTGAATTGCGGTAAAATTAGTGATACATTCACTTCAGTCGAGAAGTACTGGTATTTCGGCAATAAATTGAAGCCTTATTTAGCATTCATTTCAAACTCATTTAAAGTAAGCATTTTTTCAATAATTATATCAATTTTAACCCAATTTTATGCATAAGTCTATTGATTGACAAAAAGATTTTTTTTGATAATTATTGAAATTTAATCTTTAATTGAAATATTAATCTCATATCTACTCAACTGTTGAACGGTTAGAGCCTATCATCGGTTGAGTGTCTCAACATATCTTATAGTAAGCCCTGCTCTGGTTGTTCCAAATGCTATGAGCGTTTCGAAGCACAGATAGCCCGCACAGGTAGTAATGGTTCGGATGTGAGCACTCGTTGGTGGCATATATTCGTGTCACGAAAGCCAAAGCCAAAGCCAACTGATAATCAAAATAAAAATGAACCAAAACTTGATTTTCGTTCAATTATTAACGAAAATTGTAATCAAATGAAGACTTTGTGTGACATAAAAGCGGCCAATATTTTGATAAAAAACACAAACGAATGCAAACTGCAATTAATCATACATTCGGAGCCCATATCACAAAATCAATTCATTAACGACGGGTGCGTTCAATACAGACTCATCGCTCAAAACTAAACCCCTTAAGAATTTTATTATTATTTTTTCATTTAAACATTGAATACAATTATTGCCCAAAACTCTAATCGAAAATCAAATGCTTATTAATATTAATTGTGTTTCACTTTATTTAGCGTTAAGTTGTATAACTGCCAACCATTGGCTCAATCGTCTGGTCCTGACGTTCAAGTCATTGAAGCCATGGATATTAATATTGATTTACCCATCGATAGCAGTGATGCCAGTGCTTTAGATGCC
>JAQIXR010000222.1:0-39091 GCA_034700825.1 Quadroppia sp. Gr-Ori-00064 | reverse complement strand
CTGCGTCGACGCCTGGCGACGCTCAGTGTTGGACTGGGAGTTGAAGAAAGTTCCCTTGAGTTGACTCCCGGGTCAATCTTTTCATTAAAAGAATTGTTGTTTACATTTCATACCCTTATAATGAAAACTCATTTCAATTGATTAAAAAAGAGGAAAAATTTAATATTTTCAGTGAAATCATAGGTCTATAGCACTATAGAGTCTATAGAAAGCAAACCAAATATAAAAACTAATATTGAATTCAAACATCAAAATCAAATTCACTTCTCATTCACTGAAATTATTTCAGACATAAAACCTCTTATTATTAAAATTAGTGAAAATATTTTTCTCGTATATTGAATGTCAGAATAAATTCTTCTGAAAGTCGAGTAAATATAAAGAGAAAAAGGGGGTAAAATCTATTTTAAAAGCACTCGACTAATGAACTAAAGATTCGGAGAATTTTCTGTTCAGTCGATAAATATATCATTTATTTTATGTATTTATACTTTTGACGAAAGAATTATTTGACAGAAATAGCGAAACCAAATGTATTCTCATTGATGACTACCACTCATGAAGAGTTTGGTTCGGTTTTGACATCTAATTAATTAATGACTAAATGAAAGATAATTTAATTGAATGAAAACTGTTTTTCATTTTCATATAATAAAAATTTTGAATAATTTTGAATTTATTTATAATTAAAGCAATTATAGCAATAAATAAAATAATAGTTTTTGCAAAAATCGAAATAATATTTACTTAAAAAGTTGTGTCACAAAGAGAAAGGCCATTCGAAAGAGTAAAATTTGGATATAAGTGAGAGTTAAAGGACTTTCTTCAAGGATTTCCACTCTTTTTAGATTATAGAGTCGTTTTTGACACAAAGCCTTTCATTAGATTTATTACAATAATTACTATTTTCTGATTCACTCAAAATAATCATTAATTATTTATTTTTCAAACTTGTTATTAAAATAATATTTTTAGACATTTAATAATATCAGACATTATTTACAATAAGTTGTTATGCATTTTGACATTCATTTCTCTGACCAAACATTAATTGATTTATTTATTTGTATTCAAATGTAAACATAATATTCAATGAAATCGTATACAAAGTAAAGCTCATAAAAATAATTGAAATTCATTATCATTATTACTGACTGACTGTTTGATATGAAATCTGAGAAACAAAACATTATTTATATTATTTCATTCATTCAAATGTTTGTGTTTTATAAATATAAATATAATCACACAATAAATGGATTAAATGATTCAATTGTTCCTTAAAATTAGTCTCAATTTAATGCAAACATTGGAATAATTTTAATCTGATTACAGATCTCTAATATGTATGCTATTCATTGCATATCTACAAAAGAAGTTAAACAGAATATTCTTTTGAATAATTCTTAATTCTTTTATACATAAGAGAAATAAATTTATTGAAAAATAAATACAATATTTGTGTGAAATGAATAAAAATAAAAATTTTCATTTCAATAATGACATCCATTTCAATGATAACAAAAATTCATAAAATGTCAAAAAAGTTAATAAAAAACAAATTCTTATATATTCATTAAAAAGCAGTTTTTTAATGTCAACATATAGTCAACAAAAGTTATTTGCATTCGTTATTGATTTTATTTATTATTGATTATATATTCAATACTATTTGAGTTAATGTTTGAATGACTTTGTTTTATATATAAATCTTTAATGAATTCCAAGTTTTTGTATTCTTCGAAGAAATCATTATTAATTCTGTAGTCTATTTGAACAATACTATAGAACTGTTTGTTTTGAGGCAATTATTGCAAAATGTCTTAAAATTTATTTTAAATAAAACATTATTCTATGCTATCATTGTTTGGACAGACAGTCAAATGTGAACCAATTTAATTATGTTTTCAATGTTTTCCATTGAATTAATGTCAAAATGAAAATAAATTTATATATATTTTATTTAAAATCAATATTCAGTTTATATAATATTATTACAAAAAGATTTTATCGATAATACAAACAATATATACATATAAAACCATTAAATTTATACAAAAACAATGGATTGAATGACATCTCAGTTAATCAATAATTTCGAAATCATTTATTTTCACAAAAATTTATAACAAAATATTAATTATTATTTGTTTTATATTTATTAAAATTTTTTCTCATTTAGCGCTCAATTAAATTAATTGAATCAAACACTCGTAAATAATACAGAATTGAATACAAAAATATTATAAAATCTTTTAAATGATGAAAAATTCTTTGATTACTATTTATTATTCTTAAGAATTCTTTCATATAATATATTATTGTCTAAATTCACTCAATTGAAGCCAAAAAACATGAGTTCAATTGACTGCTATTTCTGTGAATTTTATATTCGCAATACTATTAAACTTGAGATAAAATAAATCACAAAACATTTGTTTTATTTCCAACTGATGTCAAATAAAAGCACTTTTGTAGAGACGATATACATGTGAAGTATAGGTCTTTTGAATGAATATCACAATGAGTTAAATAACATTAATTCCTATGAAAACATTTCACTCGTTTTGAGACAATTGCTGTTATTTTGAAATTCAAACTAAACTATACTATCAATCACTGTCTTTGGGAATTTTTATCGTATTCTCAGTTGTTTTATTAACCACTAGTCCTTATAGTAACTGAATGTGAGATTATTTCATACAATGACAGAAACTCAAGAATTTTTTAAATCATTTTCTTTTTAAAAAAATTATTTGAAAATATATTTTATAATCAAAATAAATGTCTTATTTTTATAAAGACTAATCGATCAAAATATTTGAAAATGAAAAACTTGTTATAAAAAAGTAAAATGAAATAAATTATACAATTATACAAAAGGTAAAAATATTTTTAAAAACTTTTAAAAATTGTTAAATAATTTATTTGTCAATTAATTATACGATATATTAGTATTCATTTGACATTCAAATAAATTCATTTGAGAAAATGTATTCAAAATCACTTATATTTGAATTGATGTTAATTTTGTGAAAAATCATCGAATCATGTCTTAAGGCATACACTGAACACAAGGACACTAATAATATCCCAAATCATGTAATTATATTCTGTAATGATATCCACATATAATATCAATTCACAGATATTTTCGTATTTTATTATTATTTTACATTTTTATGCAGTGTTTGCGTAGAAATCGCTTTTCAAATACGAAAAGTCAGTTTCAGTGGTTCTCAACAAAAAAAAACAATTTAAATGTTCTGACATTGAAATGGTTTACAATTCTTATGAAATATTCAAGTATTTCAACAAAGATTTAAAGAAATTGTTTGAAATATAATGGATTATAAAAATTGGGAAAATTTTATTAAAACTTCTCTTATTATAACAATTATAATATTTCTATTTATTTCGTGCATTCATTTGGTCTTAAGTCGACTCACAATTGGTTTATACATGAAAAGTGAATTCAAAAATTATGATCCATTTTATGACTTTTATGGCTATAATATAACGAATATTAATCAAACAATTGATGACAATTTCAATGATAATTATATAAACGAAGACATTATTAGTTCAATAATTGCGACAATTATAATATTTGAGTCATTTTTTGCCATTTTATATCTGTTTCTTATTATTAAAGAAAAATTTCACGCAATTGTTGTCATCAATATTTTGTCCATCATTTTACTCATCTATAGTATAACCGCAAATGTTGGCCAGACATCCATTCTCTCACTCATTGATATGACTTTTGGCACACTTTCAATCATATTGGCCTTTATTTTTGCATTTATGATCAGACCTATCAGTGCTATCAGTGCTAATCAATGTAACGGTTATGTCATACCTGTTGAACAAAACCAAATATAAATATTTTATATCTTTGTGTTTATTGAACATTGAGTTCATTTCAGTAAATATTTATTTATTACGGAATATAAAGTCATTTACAAAAGTGTGAGAAAAACATATAAATATATATTTCATTTGATTTAATGACAAAAATAAGTTCTTGAAATAATCAATGTTTTTGAAAAATTAATGATATTTTAACACTTTTTTTTGCAAAATCACAGAATCTGTTGATTTGGAAAGTGATCCAGTATAGTCTACAGATATCTAAACGATAAATGCCTTCAATTATTGTAAATATGTAAACAATTTTTTATATTTTTGTTTTGATTGAATAAAAATATTTATAATTCTGTGAAAACTTTTTATTAATAATTAGAACCAATGGTAAAGTAATTCCGATATAAAGGACCGGATTCTCACTTTGCAATCATTATGAGGATATACATCAGATATGAGACCTGTTTTTAGGTTATAATACTATAGAAAATATAACTTATAATTATTTTTTGACTGGTTTTCCGGTTCTTTGAGTCATGAACTTCAAAATGATGGGAAGGGAAGTAAACAACAAATATCATAAACAGTGTAAAAATGAATGAAAATCTTGTTAAAAATGCTTTAAAATTCAATTATTGTGTATAAAAAAATTGTTATGAAAAACAACTGAGAAATTAATTTTCGGCTACTTTTATGTCACAAAAAATCAATTCATTATAATTGAAAAACATTATTTCGTGTGTTTTTTACACATGTGTTTAGAAAATTGTTTTTGAAAAACAAAAACTAATGAAATATTTGCGAATAAATTATTTTGAATTAGTGAAGATGTCGTTAATTGTGGTCACAATATTCGGTGCCATTATATATAGCATTGGTTTGAATCCGAAAAAGTTGTACCCGTTTTATGAACGCGAACTCAAACACCATCTCAACGAAGATGTGGACAAAGTTGTGAACATAACCCTTAATATTCTGATCGCATTCATCGTCTCATTCACTGTATTGTTCGTCTATTTCATATTGAGTGAGAATATGACCGCAATTCTCATCATCACAATTATGTCCACATTTGCCATCGTGTTTGGGATGACGTTTTTGGGCAAACAATTGCTTATTGAGACATACATTGAGATAACCCTATCTGTTGTCGAAATACTTCTGGGCTTTCTATTCGTTTACTTCATAAGACTCGAGTCAAATAACAATATTCTTAAACAAAATCTATTGACTATTAATACAAATTAATGATAAAATTCAGTCAAAAAAAGGATTATTTTTCATGAATGCAATGAAAATATTCAATCTATTTATATATTTATTATTTGAAAACTCATTATTCAAAAGGTTTTTATATTCTGATTATTAATTAAATAAATGAATTGTCTGTTTGTTTGACTCGAATACAGAAATCATTTAATATTCATTACTTTATGTGTTATTGAATTCCTCCTATTGTTTGCACAAATAGTTTTGCATACATTTAACGTTTGAATAATTATTTTCAACAATTAATTAATTTATTAAATGAGAGAAACAAAAAGAGAAAAAAGTTTTCAAAAGTATTTTTCATTTTATTTAATTCTATTATTTATTTATTTATTTATAATTAAAATAAATATAAACTTGAAATACATTTATTCGATATAAAGGGTTCCACAAAATACTGGTTCAACACTCAAAACAGGTTTATAAAAGTTTTTCACATTTCAAACCCAAACCTAAACTGTTTTGTGATGAGAGCGCATGTTTTGGTCAGGGATGAGATAATGCATTAAAAGGTGTACTTTAAATGTTTTGGCTTAAGATACAGCAAATACTCTTTATAGTGAACACAATTATCATCGAATTGCCATGATCATTTTGGTCATACAATGTGAATAATAAAATAATAAATAATATTCTAATCAAACGAATGAACAAATGATGATATGTTTGACATCACTTCTCATGCAATGAATGATATTTATAAAACTGATCCCAAAGTGGATGTGATATGAAAAAGCATTTCAAAAGTTTTGTTATATATTTGTAATAAATGGTCAAAATATAAGTAATGTTTACATCTATGTGAGCACAGGTTGACCAAAGTTGATGCGATGGATGTGCACTCATTGACATCCAGGTTAACTAACATTCATAACTATGTGAAACAAAATCGCATGAATTTTGTCAAATATTCGTTGATTTTGTTAACATTTTTGGCATTATTTGTATTTTTAATCGATTTTGCTATAAATCGCCAACAATTGTATGACTATTATGTCCAGGAGCTCGAGTATAAGGGGCTGGCAGTCGATTATATCCACCTATTGGTGGACACGATATTCTGGACACTCATTGTTTTGATCTTTTTGTATACGTTTTTATATTTATATTTCGTATACCGAGAAAAATGTACCGGAATTTTGGTCATAACTATTCTGAACACCATTTCACTCATCTATGGTTTGGTTGAACTCAGCCATCAATTGGGACCCTCTGTGGCCGACATCATCATTGGACTCATGGAGATAGCACTGGGATTCACATTCGCATATATGCTTAAGTCTACACCGAAGACATCTTCACCCAATTCATGTGATGTCCAGTATTTTGCCGGACCTTAAAAGTCATTTCAGAAACTTTTTTGAGTAAAAGTTATTTTGATTTTTCAATTAACAAAATTTTTTACAAACTTTCAATCATTTCAGAAACATTTGACACATTTTTGGATATAAATGGCTTTGAAATCGTCTGATATTACAAGAAAAACATTTTTTTTGAATATTTTTTGATTTATAACAAAATGTTTGTCAAAAAAACAATTATTCTTTAAATGTCAATCATTTGATACAACAGTTATTATGAGTGAATCAAAGGTTAAAAACATAAAAATCACTCAATTCTCACATAAATAACCAAAACAATCAAAAATATGAAATATTTGTACAAATATATGAATTGAAAGAATGTTTGAAACAATTAAATAATTTAACATTTGCTCAATTAATGATAAAATCATATTTTGTTGTTATATGTCGTCAAAAGTCATATATTTTTATATACCTTAATCTCAAACCTCTAAATAAGTCATAACTTTTCAATTGTTATATTTTTACTGAAATTCTTTACATAACTTTGTTTTTGACATTTCATTATCAAATAATAACATCAAAACATAAACTCATTTCGAAATAGATTTTATAAAGTTTTAAATAATTAATGTTTTTTTAAACAAAGAAACTCTTTTTCAGTGAAAAATCAATGGATTATCTTTTATATGGTTATTCTTCCGGCAATGTTTGAGCGCATGTATGTCCAGACTTCGCGCAGTTGTCTCACTGTTTCGTTAACCATAACCAGTACTCGATTTCCAATTTGATGAGTGCTTTAAATTCTGGAGAATTGTTGAGACAATTGTTGGCAAAATTCATCAATTGTTCACAAAATGCATAAATTGTCAAATTGTTTGTCAGAGAGTAATAATCAAATAAAAGTCGTTAAATACTGTCTACTATTAGTGACGATATTCGGAGCCATTATTTATATAATTGGATTCCATTACAAACGACAAGATTTGAATGGCTATTATCAGAGAGAACTCGAATATTATGGCTTTGATGAAGAAGTTGTTCAACAATTTCCACAAATATTTGTCAATTCGTTGATAATAATCACAATTGTAATCAATTTGGTATTCATTCATATGATAATCAAAGAGATTCTCATTGGAATTCTGGTCTTTTGTGTCCTGAATTTGAGCTCATTTTTGTATAGTTTGGTTCTCATTAACCAACCGATGGGTTTGACTGCACCCGAATTCTCCGTATCCATCGCTGAAGTCATAATCGGCTTTTCGTATGGTTTTATGTTAAGAGAGAAACAAAGACAACAGAATTCACTGAATGAAAAGATATGTTTCAATGCTTGAAACAAGAGATGGTTTCTTCAAAATATATTTTAATGTCATTTAATGTTAAAAATTATTTTATGTTATAATTAAATGTTAAATGATTTTGATTATAAAGAACTGTATTATTATATTAATCATAAATACAGTTAAAAATATATATTTAATATTGAGTTCTAAATAACTATAAATTATATTTTCAAATATAAAACCCCTTAATGTTCAAAATGAGACCAAAAATTGTTTTAATAAACGTTAAAAATGTAAAACAAATTTAATAAATGTTATTTGTATTTGAATAAAGTCGTTCAATTATTATAACCTTGTACACTTTATTATGAACTCAACAATGATTATGATTTTGGTCATTGTGTTTGCTTTCAAAGCCTTTCCCTATTCTTATACTTCGATACAATTTCTCAATTTTTGATAAGAATAAAAACAAATTTTATTTTCATTTATAACAAAACTTATAAAATGTGATCAAAAGCAAAAACATTAGCACTTGAGAGATAGACATGAAGAAGAGGGGTATTAAATGATGTTATGGTTGCTATAGTGAGACATCTTAAGAGAGACGATGAATGTATGTTAGGACATACCGGCGCCAGTATTTGGTTCACAAAATATATAAATTGAAGTTAAAAATCAAGAATTTCATACTGAATACAGTGTTCATAAAAATTCGTTAAACAGAGTATTCTTTAGTCATTTTAAAGGTTAAAAAGTAATCGGAATTTTTTAATAAATATACTTTTGTTGAAAACATTTTTGTTAAATTAATTTGAAATACTTTACAAAAACCTTTGACATAAAATATATTAAAATTCATGAACTCTATAATGAAATACTGTTTTATGCAAACAATTCAATTATCACTAATAATATTGAGAATTAGTTTTCTCTCATATCATATGATTCGAGTGATTGTAAAGAAAGAAGAATTGCATCAAAAGATCGCTTTGTTATTGAATGGTTGGAACGAAGAAAAGGTTTACACAATAAGTGTTATGTCTATCGCTATTGGACTTATGATTGCAATTGTCTTTACATTCATTTATAACTACTTTATTGTTCACGAATCACTGATTGGTATCATAATTATGTCTGTATTTCTATTCATTTCTTTCGTTATAACTTTGCCACAAAATTTCAATTCATTTCAACAGTTATTTATAAAAACAATTATTGAAAATATTCTATCGATTAGTGAAATATTTCTTTCAATAATATTAATAATTCTCATAAGAATTAAAAGAAGAACAAAATATATTAAACAATTTGAACAACGATTTCCAACACCCGGTTAGCATATAATCATTAGAATCACCTTGGTAGATAGAATATCATATAATAAAACATTAAATACAGTCAACGAACAGAGGTTTTTATATACTTTTTCATAAAAAATTGAATTAAATGATTAACAAATAAAATGTAAGTCAAAAACAATTGTTTTATGTATTAAATGAATATTATTTTGTATACCCATTTTCATATAGCCAGTCCATTTTGTTATACTAAATCGCTTGGCAGGACCTGGTTTACAAAAAGCGTCGTCGACTGTTAATGCAAATCCTTTGAGTCAATACATTTGCACTGATATTAATGAACACAAAATTCATAAATAATTGTTGACTAATATTGAAAATGAATTCAATATTGGAATCAAAAGTGATTGATATGAATATACAGTATTGATATCATCTCCTAAGAGATACCCAAACCATATGTCGAACGGATATAACCTCTTGAAAAATCATTGCAAACATTTGAACACATTTTATCATTTTTATGACTTTCAGTATATTTTATGAAAGTATTAAATGATTTATTTTATGTGAAATTAATAATAAAAATCAAATCAAAAGTGAATATCATATGAATAGTTATTTTGTAAATGATATGAACAAAAATCGCAAATTAATTGCTTTGAAAAGCATTTATGTTATGATAACATATTTTTCTACAAAAGGATTATAACTAAAAATTTTGAAACAAAGTTAATACCAAATAATATTTAAATGAAAACATTTCCATAAAATTGTTTTATACTTAATTATTGTGAAAATCTCTTCAGTAAATAAACTGAGGATTAAATTGAAAATATCGATAAAAATTAAATTTCAATTATTTTTGTTTGAAAAGTGTTTTTGAATTACAGACACCACTTGTGAGCCATTTATCAGTTTTGTTGTTTCAAAACATATGTGTTTTAAAAGTTTTTCAATCATTTGACTAAAGACTAAAGACTTTAGTCTTCTCGAAATAAGTCACAAATTCTGTATTTTACAAAACTATTGTCAATATGAAAATGAATTATTACTTGAGCTCAACGACAAAGTCATCACTTCTTGAATGCAATTCAAAACTCATGAAATCATTGCTAATAAGTCTTAAAGTGATTTTCTTTGCATTTGTTTTCATCTATTATTGCGTTGAAATCTATGACAAGTTTAAGCTCGACATCGCTGTTGTGAAGACAATGGGCACAGCCATACACATACTGGTGCTCTACATGCTATTTATGTCACTTCTGGCATTCATTTATGTGGTTCTCCACGAATACCCCTTTGGGATAGCATTCATGACCGGAATCACTGTTTCCGAGATTCTGTTCCCAATCATTAAAGACAATCAACATTTGCTTATATTTATTGTTTTGCAAATTATGTCCATTTGTTTCATACTATTGTCTCTCGATTTTGTCATTTTCATCAATAAGAAGAACAAACACAAGAAGACATTGTTCTCAACTCTATCAACAATTTGAAAGTCATTCAAACAATACAATTGTTTTACTCTATATTTCAATCATTTTTTCATTACTTGAACTTATTTTTCTATTTTTATTTAACACTTAATTCATATTATTTTTAAAATTATTCAAAAAATGACATCTTTTTAGTCAAAAGAAATTGTTTTCAATAAAAGGTTTAATTATTTTAATAAATATATAAATAAAGTCCTATTAAAAGAGTTGTCGACAATAGAAACGATTATTTAGTTGTCATTTGAATTAATTTCTCGATTCAATGCCAATATATTCACTACATATAAGCCATTCCTGAGTTAATATTGAGATAAAATATTGAAATATTTTAGATATAATTTGAATATAAATCAAGAAATAATAATAACTTTAAAATTCATGTTTTGATTAATTTTGAAAGACTTGTAATTATTATAAATTGATCTCTAATTGCAATAAAATTCTTTTGTAATCTCTTAACTCATTATGCCTTAAAGATGTCCAAAGCAGGGGTTTGGGTACCCATGAATTGACAGCTCGTTGTTTCATTGCTGTCCAGATTGCAATTGTAACACATCTTCAGTTACCAGTGATATAAACAATGGTTTCTTTACGCAAATGTTGAGCGCAGAAAACAATGGCTAAATCTTGGACAGACACCGGTGTAGACGACGTCCAAACATGGTTTGCACTCGAATAAAGTGATACAAAATGATGTTAATTATATTTAATTAATTTATATTCAAAAACACAATTCAATAAAAGTTTCATTAATTTTCACTTTAAATATCTATTGAATTCAAAGATTTATCAATACTTTTAATGCAAACATTTTGCATATTTAGTAATTTTTCTCAAAACCCCCTTAAGTCAGACACTTTTGACTATGTATTTATTGAATGCCCCTTAAATGTTATGTTTAAAAGTATAAATATTTATACAATGACATACACTCTGTCATCAACTCTATTAGACATTTTCGACCCACTAATTGGTCTCATATATTGTAACCACAATTCAATCAATAGAATAATAATCAATAAATTTATTAAATAAAAAATATTTTTAAATATTTTTGTGCTATTTGTCTATAAATACAAAAATAAGTTTCTATTCTTTCACCTAATAATCCGTTTATTCGCTATTCTATAAGTAATCCCAAAAATTCTGCGTCTATTTAAAAATACATTAAGTAATTGGTGGCCAAACCCAAAGGGAAAGCATCCCTTTTACTGTCCTTTTATCACAACATGAATTAAATTAATTTTCGATTAAAAACTAATAAAAAAAACTTTTTCAACAAATTTGATTTTTTCCAAACAATTCCTTCGGTTAAAAAGATTGATATTCACTCTTAGTCTTACACTTGTCTATCCCTGGTATTTGAAATGAGAGCAATGATTATATGTTTGCCAGAGTTTTCTCCAAACTGTGAAAACTTTAGTCATAAGAATATTCTGTTTTTATGTAACAAATGTTTAGCTCATAATCTGTTATATATTTTCAATATATATTGTGTTTAATTGTTATTAAAATGAAAACAAATGTCAAATGTATTATAAAATATGCATTAATTTGCGAAATATTAATCTCTATTATTGGAGAAATCGGAGAATTTGTGTTAAGAATCGATGAATACTATTATTATTTTGAAAATTTAAATGTCCCTGATTTTGATATTTACACAATCATTCTGGCAATTGGTATCACATTTCTAATAATTAATATTGTATTCATATTTGCAGTGATTTATGAATTATTATTTACTATAATATTAGTGACAATACTATTGGTATTTCAGTTGTCTTTGTCATTGACTTTATTCACAGCAATAATAGTTCCGTCGATTTTCACGCTTTTGATAATATCTATTAATTTGATTTTGGTTCTAATATTTGTATCACTTATTGTCGAAGAGAATAACAGTTTTCAGCCCAAGAATCCAAAGAAGACATCAATAAAATTAATTAATGTCAACGATTTGGATGAACTCTAATGAATGACAAATATTATATTTTTTAAATAAATCCAATGACTGTTCAAGAGATAACTTCTTCGTTAATAGCATATAAAAAGAGATTGGAATTAATGTAAAATTTTGTTTTAATTTTAAAATTTTTCGAAAATATTTATTCAAATATTCAAAAAATATGTTTTTATTTATGAATTACTGTAAGTCTTGTTAATGATTAATATTTATATCCAGTGCTGACATTACAAGCAATATATCAATAAAATTATGAGGAAAAAAATGTAACTTTGTTTCAATATTTTTTGACTTAACTCTCATATAATTCAAGGCTTTATTAAAAATATATTTTCTATTAATAAGTTATAAATTAAAACAAAATATAAACATAATTTTTTCAGTGCAAAAATGATCCAAAATTTCAAAATAATAATAAAATTATTTTAATTGAAATACATTTTCACAAACTTTAACATTTTGTGATTCAAAAAGGATTTCATTTTTATATAATTTCAATATAACTTAAAACCTAATTAAATAGTATTCACTCAAAAGTTTTTCCTTATATTAAAAATTGAATGCATTTTAAATAATTAAATTGCTTTCAATACGAGTTTGTTTTCCTCAAAACTAAGTTATTATTCATTTATTTGTATATTTTAGTGAATATATTGAGAAAATAAACTCAAGTTCTAATAAAATTTGAATTTTAATTCATATAATATTTTATATTTGTGTGAAATTCTCTTCAAAATAATGACACAAATCGCTAGAACTGTTTACAAGGATTTGTGCCAAAAGTATTTGACTTCAAAATTAGTAAAAGTATTTTTAATTACATTCCTAACGATCGGCGGTTTTGTTGAATTAATTGGCGGTAAAACACATTTGGATAACATATTTGGCAAACAATTACATTATTGGGAATATTCAGTAATACTGTTGTGTTTGATCACAATAAGAGTCACCTGTTCTCTGGGCATCGCTGCCAACGATACACGTGTAACCATTTTGACAACCGTTTTGTCCACTCTGTCCACAGTGAATGTCATGTGCAGACCCTATGGTTGGACATGGATTACAATAATAGCGAGTTTTATATCCACTTTAACTGCTTTTAAATTTTTATTTCTTATTAGTTCTAAATTAAATGTTTCTAAACATAAATAAAATATAAATTTCAATATTCTATTGATTTTTGAAAATATTTTGTTTTAAGAGTTTTCGCATTAAATGACGAAAATTGTAATCATTTTTTGAGTGAATTTACTTAAAAATATTTATTCATTATTTGTTTGCATTAAAGTTAAAACAACAGAAGAATTATGTTTATCTGATTAGAAATAGAGATGAAGTTTTAAGCGAAGGTCAGTCTGTTTTTTATCTACTATACTGTGCTTATAATAAGTTAAGTTAAATGTGTTTATATTGAAGAGTACTTTTAGAGAAGAGGAGGAGGGGATAGGGATCTGGAGAATGCTGTCCTGTGCACCAGTGCACTGGCAATGGTGTTGGCAAACACCCAATCCCACATTCAACCTTTGGTTCTGTAGAGCACTGGAGTAAAAGCCAGTGCTAATAACCCCAACGGCTATATTAAAACTGAATGTCTGTGTGTTTGGCAGTCATAGAGAGTGTGAGAGAAAACAGAGTTTGAAATAAAGTTTGACTTTCAATACAAGTATTCAAACCGAAAGTCAGACATATTTGCGATATTTTAAATGTTTTGTCGATATTTTGAATCATAAAAACTTTGTTTTGATATTTCAATTCAATTGAAAATTGTGTTCAAATGACAACTTTTTCATATAATCATTGAGTTTTCGAAGAGTTTTTTTGTGAAAATTTGAATCAACGCTGAAATAAATTGATTGCCTTTTCTTCAATATATTGTATTTGTGTTCAATAAGTCATACATAAAAATAAAGTTTTCAAAAACAATGATTCGATTGACTGAAAAAATGCTTAAAATATTTAAAATAATTCATATAATTGTGATAACGATTACAATCCTATCGTTGTTTATATCGTATTTAAGATATACAACAAAATTGTCTGAAAAGGAGTCCATAGAGAAAGTCGGAAGCGATAAACCAAACAAAGACGCCTATCAATTCGCCCGGTTCTTCGCCGGCCTGGGTATGTGGCTCGGCGTCGGTGTACGCGTTCTGGGCATATATGCCACCATCAGAGAAAGTTTTCTTCATTCTCTCGTATATGCCGGCGCTTTGATCGTATTGCTCTTCTGCTATGCCATCGGTCTCTTACGACTGTCCATATTTGATGTCACACTACATATACTACTAATAATAATCTCATTATTCTATGCAAATATTGTGGCCAAAGAAGAACCGTTTAGTAAAGAAGTGGCGACTCTTCCCCTCTGAAGACACGATGTGTTGATTTCAATGAATTTCTTGTTTTAAACCATATTTAAAAACATTTATTTCACTGCCATTTATTCAAAGTTTTCACTCATTTTCTTTAGTTTTTTATATGAAAAACAGATTCAAAATTAATTAAATTAGTTTTGATTGCATTTATATTTGCTTTTCATTGATGTTTAACTTAAAAACATTTAATAATTTATAATTTTATTTAAATAATTATTACGTGACTTAAGCTATGAAAGGGGTGACCAGACGTCCAGCTTTGGGCAGTTTTTAGAAGTTGTTGAAAAAAGTAAAAAATTGTAAATAATTTAAAATAGATTAAACTCTCAAACAATTAATGTTATCATTGAATATATGCAAAAATTGTCTCATTTTATATGACTTTTTTAATAAATGTCCTTTTGTTGAAAAATGACCAGAGTCAATCTAACTATGAAATAGTTTTACAAAACTGTTTAATGGGTTTCATAAACAACGAATTACTTAATAGTTTTGAAACTTTATTATAATTTCTTAATTTTATTCATTTTTAACATTATTTTCTTATAATATTTTATTATTTGATAACATTTTGTAATTAAATTTGCATTCAATAAATCATTTTTTAATAAAAACTGTTATTAAACATATTTGAAAACAATGTGAACAAGGTCTTTCCATATTTTCCATTCTCTTACAGTATATTATCATTGAATTGTCAGAAATTACTCCTTTATATCAGGGATAATATTGACTTTCAAAGGGTTTTGATGTTTTCATCGAAAACATTACATTCTCTTTACTAAAGGTTTTGTTAAATATTTAATAAAAATCATATTTGCGTTAAATGTTTGTATAATTATGTTTAGATTGAGTGCAATTTGAAGGCTAAGACAGGTTTTCGTATTACAGGTTTTTTTTTCAAAAAATGAATAACTTTCTAATGAATGACTATTTCGTAATACATTTATTTGATTGACTTTCAGGTTATTATTGCGTTATTTCTTTACAAAACTATTTTATTTCAAATTATTTTCAATTTTATGAAAAAAATTTTGATATATTGTTTGATCACTAATTTCATTGATTCGAGAATACAATATATTTTGAAAATGTGTTAATATTTTCATTTGAATTAATGACAAGTTTATTGTTTTCATTCATTTGTGTTCAAATCAAACATTTATTTGAATTAATGTTAATTTTGAGGTGAAATCAAACGAAAAATATTGAAGAATTGATAAAATTTATACAAACTGTAGTTTTCAACAAATGAACATAATTTCGAAGGCTAGAAATTGTTCTAGGTGATTCTATCTATGTGCAACTAGAACATTTCATTGAGTTAAACGTCCAAGATAATGACTGACGAAGACACCAATGATGATGGCTATTATATAGTGAAGACAACGTTGATATCAATACTAATTCTGGACATAATATTCAGATTATTTGGATTTTTACTACTTTTTCATCAATTAAGAGATGAAGAAAATTATGAATTAATTCTATTAACTGTAATGCCATCACTTATGTTCATGATATGCCTGTCCATCACAGGCATCGTCGGTGCAATGTTTGATGTGTTCAGTATTACGATTACATTCGCTATAATTAAATTAATTTTATTCATATTCACTATTAATCAGACTTTCCTTCATCACAGCGTTTGGGACGCATTGATAGCCGTTTCTGAGATTATTATTTCGTTTTCAATAAGTATTTCAATGTTTAAAATGAATAAAACTTATGTCAGACGTGTTTTCGTATTAAATACTTCTTCTGTTTAGAAAAACTTTTATTATTTTTTGTATTAATATATCATTAATGAAATTATGAAAAAATTGTCACAAAATTAATTCTAAACTAAATATAAATTTTTGTAAAATTTTGTGAATAAATACAAAATCATTTGTTTTATTAAAAATTTTAATTGAAAACCTATTGAAAGGGTCTGGCAATGAATGGATGATTATTTGGTCACTTCATGTATAGCCCGTGCAATATAGTCGACATTCCCTGACGTCACGCCGGCTACGGATATCCGGCCGTCTTTTGTCATATATATATTGAACTCTTTGGTCATCCGTTGCACCTGTTCTGTGGTCAGACCGGTGTAGCAAAACATCCCAATTTGGTCTGTGATGTGATTCCAGTTCTTTGTGGAGCCCTCGCGTTTGAGGCCATCTCTTAGTTTAGTTCTCATAGAAATAATCCGATTCGCCATTCCTTTCACTTCTTGAAGCCATTGACTTCGAAGGGTCGGGTCATTCATAACGAGAGCTGCTGTTCGAACCCCTCGTAGAGGAGGGTTAGAATATGTGGGTCTTATTATGATCTTCAACTGTGACATCACTCGCGCCGTCTCTTCTTTAGATGAGGTCACTATAGTTAGAGCTCCGACACGTTCTCCGTATAGACCCATATTCTTAGAGAAACTCTGAGCCAAAGCCATCTGATGTCCATCTGCTATGAATTGTCGGACAGCCTTCGCATCGCCGTCGATATCTCCAGTGGCGTAACCCTGATATGCAAAGTCAAAGAATGGAAACACATTTCGTGACTTTAAAACTTTCGAAATCTCTTTCCATTGGTCGAGGTTAGGGTCAAAGCCGGTGGGGTTGTGGGCACAGGCATGCAATAGTATTATTGATTTTTCGGGAATTTTTGCCATATCTTCAATACAACCCTTGAAATCAAAAGCACAGGCGTTTTGGTCGTAATATCGGTATTGCTTTATTGTAAAGCCAGTCCTTTTGAACAAAGGCACGTGATTAGCCCAGGTAGGGTTCGAGAGATATATATCTTTAGGACCCTGATGGAAGTCCTTCAAGAAGTTTGCGCCAATCATCAGAGAACCCGTTCCTCCGATGCCCTGAACCGTTGCATTGCGTCCTTCAGTTATCACAGGACTGTTATCACCGAAGGACAGTCTGGCGGCGGCGGCCGTAAACTCAGCCGAACCACTGATTGCTTGATATTCTTTGTCTAATTTCTTTGAATCCAATATCTGCTCTGCTTTGAGGACAGTCGGCAAAAGATATGGCTTTCCGTTATCATCACGATAGGCACCGGCGCCTAAAAGCACTTTTTTGGGATTCGTATCTTTATTGAAGGCTTCAGTGAGTCCAAGAATGGCATCGGGAGGACCCATCTCCACATGAGACCACCAACTGTGCTGATGTCGGACAGTGTTGGCCATTGATGTGATCGAGAGCTTTGTGTATATATTTGACACTAACTTAAGAGTTGACATAACTTTATGTTCACTTGTTTTCGATTAACGAAAGTATTTATATTAAAACTCAAATGAATTTGCAATACATATGAAATCAATTGGTTTTCAAACACATGTTTAACGAGTGTCTGATTTGTTTTCAACATTCAACTCAAGGACAGATTGTCTGATATCTGTCTCCAGAGCTCTAATAATAAGGAATAGCTGTAAACAGAGTGAAAGACCATTAATGGACTCATAAGTGATGTGATTATCATTAATATTCAAATATGATATTGAATTTCATGTGAATTTCGAACTCATATAAGATGTCCAACAAAACAACACTCCTATTCCTTAGAACTATAGCCTGTTCCCGACATTGGCTATAGTTCTAAAGACAACCAAAACTGTCATCGCTTTCAAACATTAAACAAATTATTAATAAAAATATTAACAAAAAATTTTTTTCATTCAAACAAATCACTGTTAAAATGCATTTGGGATTTATTGGTGAATTCGTTTGAAATAATAACAGTTATTTTGAGATAAAGTTATGAAATCATAGAAATTTTTTTATAATATTTGTGATAAAAATATTTCTTTTGTTTAAATATCACTCGAAATAGTGATACAATTATTTCATTAATTTGCAATCAATTCAATTAGTTTTGATTCACTCTTTAAGACTATTAAAAATGTTAACTAAAGGCAAAAGAAGTGATTTGTAGTTCATTTGAGTTGACTTCTTTTCAGGGGTTAGGGGTATAATAGACATACATTTGTCACTCGATTCTTCACTGTATTCTTTAGGACAAATCAGATTCAGTATATCATTGGCAAAGCCGTCAACCAGACGATCGATCTCTTCGACCACCTGTTCCGTACATTTGGGTTGTGTCTCATCTCTGGACACTTTCAATACATTAGACTTAAATTCATTGAAATTGCTATAAATTAAACAAAAGTTTTTTTTGCTTAAAAATTCATTTCTTTGTTTGAATGTAAAAATCGTAACAAAACTGTTTACCAGCAAAGAAGGGGTATTTTCATGTGTTTTTGGCCGAAATTATCGATTCCCTGAAGATTTTCGATGAAACGGCTCATAAGTAGGTCCAGGGCTTGCTTTCTACTGTTGGCACAGTTACCCAAACTAATGAATGCAGTCTTTTGTGAGGGTTTAGAACAGTAGCCCTTATTGGTTTTGGCCACACCGTTGACCAACATTCCCGTCACCTGATGGGCGAAGCGGTCAAAACATTTGACTGAATAGTCGTCAACACATTTGACGATAGTTTCCAACGATCTGTTCGTCGAAGAAGTGATTCAAACAAATGTCAATCAATATGACATATAAGCCATCCTTACCGGCAATGGACACCCATTTGCAACTCATTCAAAGGAAATTGAAAGTCAGGATCACCTAAAAGAAGTAAACTTTGCATACATGTGTCGGCGCCGTCAAAATCATGACAGCCCTCTCTATGACCACAAACACAGCCAATTGTGGCCAACAATAAGACAATTAAATTTATATTCATTTTAATTATGGACTGAAATTGAGTTTCAATAAAACAATAAACGATTTGAAAGTTTTGGTCATTTTATAGCAAATGACCGAAAATTGATTACAAGAACAACTCATTATCTCAAACGATGTCCAGAAAGACAACAAAAGATAATAATGTAAATAAAAAGTGTTTAAAAATAACTCATTTATTGAACAGTAGTTCCAATATTCAAGGCTTTCATCAAACCATTGATTGTTATAATTATCTCAAAATTAAACAAAAAATCCCAAAATTTCTTCAAATGATTGCAATTATCTGTCAATGAATTGAAGACTTTTTTCGATATAAAAGACTTCAAAATCACTTCCAAAATATATTTCTCTAATGTTTGACATTTTCTTCAATACTTTGATCATTGAATTCATGACCACTTTATAGCCATTGTATGACTTCTTCAACAAATTCTTCTATGGTTTGAATTGTCATCAAATATAAGAACTGTTTTTCTTTTGATGACATCTTTGAGACAATACATAAACAGACATTTATTTGATTTTGTCTTCAAATGGCAACCAATGGATCACTTCTTCACACCAATGACTGTCTGCTGAGACCAATCATCACTTCATTTGATGCCACACTTCATACCTCTTGTGTCCAAATATCACAAAATAAAACGAATTATAATTTAATTGCAATTAAAATGACTTTAAATATAAACAAAACTTTTCATTCACTCAAAAGTTGACGATTTGTTGAACACATGATTTGTATTTCAAATACAGTGACGAAACGCAAACCAAATGCAAATCATTACAAAAATAACGTCTTTTAATGAAAACCAAAACAACTTGTTTTCAATGAATAGTAATTAAGAGACAAATAATTGAATAATTTTTTGTTTTATTAGTTTTTGTCAAACATTTCACAAGAACTCAATTCAAGAGATCTGTTGATCAAAGAAAACCATGTCTTATATGTCGAGTGAGTTATCAATGAGTTTTCAATTGATATTTAATTGATTTGATGTCCAATTAATTGTGGATCAGATGATGATTGCGGTCCATGTGATCCATGGATACCTCAACAGAGAGAGAATGACAGACAATATTGGCTTCAAATACACCAGTCGTTCATCGATGACAGCCTTAAGAGAAGAGATGAGATTAAAGTGGTTTTCATCGGCGCCTCAATTGTCCAGAACTGGTTGGTTGAGGGAAGGCATGTATGGCACCAGTACTACAACGGCAAGGGATGTGTCAACTATGGCATCGGCGGTGATATGACTCAGAATGTCTTGTGGAGGATAACTAATGGCCTGTTCGATGGACTGCAGCCGAAGATTGTTGTCATTCAATGCGGTTCGCAATCAAACCATTCATTCATTCAATGGTTATATAAATAACAAATAAATACCCCTTATTTAGGCGCTAATAACATCGAGCCATTCGGTCCTCCATCTGAAGAGGACATCAGTCGAGGAATGGACGAAATAGTCCGTGAGTTGAGGACACGATTACCGGACAGTAAGCTAATAGTGGTCGGAATAATGCCAATAAATTACCCCTTAATTCAAAGCAAAGCAAAACGTATTAATGAATTGATTGCCAGAAATGTCGACGATTTGAATGTGTTTTTCTTGGACTTGACTTCAGATATGACTGACTCGAGTGGTGACCAAAAGCCCCAACTATTCACAGATGGGTTGCATTTGTCGCAAAAGGGTTATAATGTTTGGCATAACTCAATGCAACCCTTATTTGAAAGACTACTTCTTTGAGTCTTTATTTGCTATTCATTTAAATGTTTTATAATTTTAAATAAATTTATATTTTTATAAAAATTGTTTAATAATTAAAACAAAAAATTAATACAAAATATAATACTAATCCAAATGTTTGAACAAGACTTGAGTTCATTAATTTGTATACATTTGTCGATGGGTTCTGACGTCAAGCCATGGGAAACAGAGTCAAAATCTGGTCCATGGCTTCAAATGGATTAATGTTTTGTTAATAAAAATCAAATAAAGTCTGTATTTATTGGCGCTTCGATAACTCAATACTGGCCAAAGGGGCTGTCATTTATGGCATCGGCTATCATAACGACATCAGGTGATGAATAAAAAATAATAGGACATACCCTTTATCCCTACCCATATCGTACCCATATCTTATCGAACGCATAGAAAAGATGATAATAAAGTGCTTAAGAAAAGTTTGGACCAAATAAATGCCTTCTGTTTGGATTTGACGCCAAATCTTGTCGATAGTAATGGACACAAATTAAGTCCATTGTTCAAAGACAGGTTCATTTTACTCTTGAAGACTATCAAGTATTTCACCAGACATTGAAACCTTTATTCTAAAGGCTGTAAATCAATACAATTTATAGAGTTTTGAATAGTTTTAACAAAAATCATAACATTCTTGAGCTGTGAATACAATAGAACTTACAATATAATGGGATTTGCTTTAAAAGAATAATTGCTAAAAAATATCACAATTAATATAATTATAATTATTTTTGTTAAAAGTTATTAATATTTACTTACTTTCTGTTAATATTGAAGACATTTATTTCGATATAATTCTATAATTTCTTTCTTTAATAACCAATAAATTTGTTATAAAATTAATCAAAATTTATTAGTCATTAAAGTTTGAAATTATTAGAGTTTGTCTTCAAATATAAGTTGTGAAATAGTATTAGATTTTTATAATTTTAATAAACAATGAATTATTTTAAAAATACATTTTATAATAAAATTTTTATTAAAAATTTTCCAAACGCTTTGTTGTCATTAGTTTCCTATCGTTTAAATACTTAAAAGTTCTTCTCATTTGATGGCAAATGATATTTGCTTTGCAATTGAAGTTATAATTTATTGAATACTTTTAAGGATTAAAATTCAATTAAGTTTACATTTTATTCAAAAAGTACATAAAACTCAAAATGTTTTTGTTTTTAATCGAAATATTTATCAAATAAATTGAATATTAATTCTAAAGTTTAAACAAATAATTCAATAAATGTATGAAATATTCATCGAATGAATGTTTTTTCGTTTCAAATAAGTCTTATTCACCACAAAAAGCATTTATTTATTGGATTCATATTTGAATTGTTGTGACATTTGAATGAATTGGCAAACAGTTTGAAGTTAGACAATACCCCGTTTACTCTGAACTTGGGAGGGCTGTGAACGTCCAGCTCAAACACAGCCCCAACTGCTTCAGGCCTTATAGTGTCGCACCATAACTGCAATTCATTTGTAATTATATTTATTAGAAAAATCAATGAATTTTACCGAAGCATATGATATGAAGAACAGTTGGTCGGGTGTGTATTGGGTGACGTGAGGCAGACGAAGGGGTTCTTTATTTTGTTTATTACACATTTTGTATGCTTTGAATGCATTTCTTATGCCTCCGTTGTCTGCAGTGTTTTCTCCGACAGTATTCTTTCCGTTGACCTGAATGTTGAAAATTATTAAAATTTAATTAAAAGCATAAATGCCTTTGTTTTACACAAAACCCATTTTCACAATAAGTGTTGTATTGGTTTATAAAACAATTCAACTTTTCATCGAATTTTTTTTGGGTTCTTTTGTCCCAAATTGATCCAAAATTTCCCGTCTCATCAAAACGGCTTCCTTTATATGAAATTTATTGTAAAATTTTTTAACAATATTAATAAGACGTTCAAAAAACCTATTAATACCTGAGTTATCGAATCCATGGGTTATTTCGTGTGCAATGATCTAAAATGAAGTGATTGTTAAATACAATACTTGTATTGGAAGCGATTGATTGCATACGAGTCCAAGAGTTGCATAATTAACATACGATGGGTTGTCACACGAGAAGAATGTATTGATGACAGCTCCGGGAACGGCTGAATATACATGAGTCGAGTAATAATGGATTATTTATTAGTTTGAATTACTTATTGAATTGAATGAAGGAAAGTAAGCGGCGTTTGTGGTCAGGGATGTAAAGGGCCAACTGTTTTGCATTAAATTGTTAATAATTTATACATTTAGTTTAACATTAAGTTTACATTACTTGAGACTTGGGTTCACGGGTTGGGAAATGGATATAAAGTTGGTATAAGTGAGTCGTTCTAATAGATATTCAATACATTCAAACATTTTTAATTTATCGCATTTTTGCTCCTATTTTGAGATCAAATCAACAGTTATTCATAAGTGCTGTGAATGTCATATTTCTAACCAAATTGTAGACACTGTCCAGAGTCTCGTCATTGAACAGCCATTCGGGATATCCGACATTTTTGGTTATTTGTCTCAATTTTTTCAATGATTTTTTTCTCGTGTTTTTGTCTAAAACAGAATTCTTTTGCAGTGAAGAATCAAAAGCCTTTTGAATGAAATTCACTAATTCTGTTGACTTTAACGAAGACTTCATTAATATAATAATAATTCAAATATTTTAAACAAAAATAATATTCACAAAAACCTTGTTTTTAGTCCTTAAGTCAAAGTTTTGTTCAACATATTTACGACTTATGGCAAATGACATCAAGTTTTCGACCAAATCTGTACATACTTTCCATAACTGGAATGGCTTTGAAACACCTGATAGTTGTCTATGTAGTTGAAAATCCAATTGTCTGAACGTCTCCACCGTATAGTCGCCTAAGGTTTCAATTAAAGACAGTCCCAAAAAGTTTGCAATAACTCTGTTTGAGGTTTTGGACAATAATTTTGGTAATTCACGAAAATAATCCAAATCTGTGACAACAATGAAATCGTTTGCTTTGAATCTGATTTCAGAGCCAATCAAAGAATATATTTTATTCGTAAACCAAAGCCAATCGATTTGATTGTTCGACAACTTATTGAACGCTTTGAAAGTGATTTTATGATAAAGCAATTCTATGTCTGTTTCGGGGCTTTGAATCTAAAATATTTTGAAGAAAAATGATTTTAAAATTTTGAAAATGTTTTTTGAAATTACGTTTTGAAGTCGAGACGAAAATATAAATAATTCATCGATTTGTTCGAGAGTTTTATTCGAGTCTTTGGCGCCCATAATCTTGCACTGGGCTAATATGAAGTCCCGGATCACTAATAGAATATTATCTGTTTGTGGGACTTCTGTTGTTTCTGACAGTTTTGGTATAATTGGTATAAATGGTTGAAATTTATTCAATTTGTTGTTTCTTTTTCTAAAATCTACCGATAGATCAGATCCCGAACCGAACTGTTATTACAAAAAAAAAATTAGAAATTATACAAAAATTAGATCTAATTCTAACATAAAGAATATTTTTGCTGTTATTTTTAAGCTCCGGGAGAACAGACATCTCTATGATAGCACTTCCACTGAATTTTGCTATTAATACCGCTATGGCTTCGAAGCGATTATAAGTTCTGTCATTGAATACAGTGTTGGCTATTATAGGCCAACCGCCCAATGAATCCAATGCCTCGACCAGAGGCTGAACTCCACGAGATTCAAGAGTTTCTATTCATTCAAAAATATTCAAAATATTTTACGCAAAGATTTATGTGTTTTTATACCCAAATCATTGCATCCAATGAACAATTCTGAGGCATATTTAATAGACATGGAATCGCAAACTTTTGTGGGTTCACTCAATTGCTTTTTTAGCATTTTTTGCACCATTTCGTCCGCTTTCTCTAAGCTGCCGAACGAGACCATATCATCGGGTATTTCCACGTTTTTAGCGAACTTTCCGCAAACAAACTCATAGAAGTCATCGCACGGATCGACAGATGTATTGATCAAATTCTTATACATTTTCCCTATTTTTTGACATTCTTTTGTATTACATATATTTTCATTAATTTTATTAAATTTCGTATTTCTTTTCACACGTTTTGAGCTATTGTTGAAATTGTTGTTAAAATTAAAAATTAAAACTAAAATAATACAAAAAATCACAACAAATGTACATAATATTAGCCGACATATAGTTTGCTTCAAATCCATAGAAATAAAAAACTTTTGAATTCTTATAAAACATCGAAATATTTGCAGACATTTAGAAATTATAAAAAATTGTAACTATTTTTACACATCCATAATATGATATGAAATATAAAAATGTGTTAAAATAATTTGTAATTATTTATGTCAAATATAAGTAGATTTTGAATGACATGTCGAACGATATTATGAGATAAACCACAATAACTAAAATAATGAATAGATTCTAATCGCTTACAAGAGTTGAAATGACTTCAAGCAAAGCATTTTCTTATATAATATAACTTATATTTCTATGAAAATAATTTCAAAATCATATCTTAGTTTGCATTGAATTCACTTAATGTTGACTTTTATGCTCTGATTATTGTCTTATTTTCTATTCTTAGAAATATTTTAGACAACAATATATTAAAAATGAAATTTATTTTATTTTATTGATTGAAATCTGAATAAAATATTTTTAAATTTTTTATTTTTTAATTATATTTAGATTAAAATAAAATTCATTTCATTGCTTATAATGATAATTACATTCCTTATGAATCAATAATAACGAAATACTCTATCATTTGATTTAATGTTTTTGTTTTATAAAGAAAATACAATTAAATATTTATTCACATTTTGTTTCTATTCATTCAAATAAAATATATTTAATAACAACTAATTTTGCATTTATTTCATTTATTTTAGCAATTTTTAAACATCTAAACTTTTATTCTCAATAATGAATAATTTAATGTCAAGAATATTCTGTATCTTTTTTGTTATTTATTTTGTTTGCCATAAAATTGAAGCTAAAAGTAAATCATTTATAAAGAATATATTCTTTAATAAAAAAATTCAATTTTTTAAACCAATAAACAGATTATGAATCGAAAAATGGAATAAAAAGTCTTCAGAAAAGGAGTATTTCTTCGCCAATGTCTGACTTGAGTGCCTCTGAACACGACGACAACGATCACGACCACCAACACGACGAGGATTGTCATCACGACGACGATGACCATGACCATGATGGTACCGACCATGGTGCTCCCAATGACAAAGCACACCCAAAGTCAGGCAAAAGACATCATAACCAAGTTCACTTTAATGTCAACATTAAAAATTGAAAAAATATTAATTTTGACAAATAATATATAAATAAAGTTTTTAAGAGTTTTAATAAATTTGATTATATTTTGAGAAATGAAACAAAAAAATTGTTTTCAATCCAAAAGATGTATTTATAAACATTTGTTCAAATACGAGTAATGTTCTTGGTCATTTGTCACTGTTATACAATATCGAAGAATATCTTTTGAGTAATCAGTTTCTCATAGACTGTATGTAAAGTAATATACAAAAGGAAGTCATTCTTAAAGTAAAATAAAACTTTTAATTCAATAATCATTTTCTTATATTATATTTCAATACTTTTCAAAGCAATCGTTAAATGCAATCATTTTTCGTTCAATAAATTATAAATTTTATGAAATGTTTAAATTGTTTTCTTTGATGAAAAGCCGACAAAAATCTTGTTTGAGATAAAGTTTAACGAAAACATAGCGATAATAAGACTCAAAACCAATGATTGATATTCTCTCTCTCTCTCTCTCTTTCTCTCTCTCTCTCTCTCTCTCTCTCTCTCTCTCTCTCTCTCTCACTCTCTCTCTCTCTCTCTCTCTCCAATTGTAAACACAATTTTGATAAATCATTTCATGAGTTAAAATCATTTATAGAAACAATAATTTCTGTCATCAGTTTTGAGGAATCCTTAACTCTATTGAGGTTTTAGTTAATAAAAAATATGAATTAATATCATTAATACGTTATATGCAAAGCATTGATGAAATCATTTCATTTTATATTAATTTATATCAAATCAAATATTTCTTAAAATTAAACCCAATTTAATAATTATTGTGAAATTTATTTAGAGATTAATAGACGAAAAATGAGTGAAAAGAAGAAATATGTGATTATAGACACAGACTGTGGAATAGATGACGCGTTGGCTCTTATGTTGGCCTTTGATTGTCATCAAAAGGGTTTGATTGAAATATTGGGCATAAGTTGTGTTTATGGCAACGTTTGCGTCGATAAAGTGGTTCGCAATGTATTGATTGCTCAAAGAGTTTGTGGAATTCAAGTAAAAGTTTCCTCAATTATAAGGTTTTCATACTTTAATCATTGCTTCCAAAGAATGTTAAGGTTTTCAAAGGGTGTGAAAACCCTATCAAAGGTACTAAAGGGTTTGAAGACGGGTTTATGGGTTCGGATGGTTTGGGTAATAGCACTCATACTATGCCTCACATCGACGTTGATATAGAAGCCGAACATGCAGTCCATGCGCTGATACGACTGGCCAAGCAATATCCGGGACAAATAACTTTAATAACTTTAGGCCCGCTCACGAATATAGCTCTGGCCAGTCATCTAAGCTCAGAGTTTCTCAACAACCTTGCTCAGTTGATATCAATGGGCGGTCTGTTGGACACGTTCGGTAATGTCGGGCCAACCACTGAATTCAATTACGTGAACGATCCCGAATCAGTTCAAGTGATCCTGGATAATAGCCAGTGCCCAATGACTATAGTGCCCTGGGATACATGCTATAGACAGAGGATGTCGTGGGTATTGAGCAATAAATTCTATGAATTGTTTTAATTAATGTTTTATTCAAAAAATTAGGAATTATTTGACAAAATGATTGGTTCGGGTGAAGAGAGGGCACAGTTTGTTGCAAAAATATATCACTTGATATCAAGCGATGAAATATATGGTATTTAAACCATTAATAAAATTATTTGCCATTCATTTCAATACTTAAAGGTCGAAAAGCAGTCGATGGTATAGTTCTGTGCGATATCGTAGCTGTCATTACAGGTCTGTTCCCACAAATCGTTTCCTTCAGCAAAGAACATGCGGTCGCTATGGAACTGAACGGTCATTATACAAGAGGACAGTTAGTTGTTGACCGAACACCACGAATAACACCCTTTTCTGGATCACGAAAAGTACGTTTTGTGAGAGGAATGGACTTAAACAAAGCGATTGAATTAATCCATCGAATGGTTGGTCAAAAGTATTGATATTAATAAAATTTTTATCAATTTTTTCACTTTTTAAATATATTTCTTATAAAAAGAATTTTATAACAAATATATATATTTTATTAATTAGTTTTAGTTTTTAAAAGACTTTAATAGTATATAAAATAAAATCAAAGTCTTGTTATATATCTATCTTTTGTAGTGATTATAATATCTGTAAAATGTTTGTCAAAATATAACATTTCGTCCAAATTTCCATTGATTTCATTTTCAATAATCACTTCATTATTATTTGATTTTGTATTCGCAAAATGTTTGACAATTGAAGCAAACGGTTCACTGATTAATAGCTTCAACATAACGGACAGTATTATTGTTACCACAAAATCAAACGGAATTACTGTTGACTACAGTATAAGACAAAGAGATAAAAGTTTTAGTTTTTAAATAATTTTGAATTTAAATACCATATAATGATCGGTCACTTTCACGGGGTCTCTATTTTGAGCCATTCTGTAAATAATGGGCAAAATGTGAACCTTAAAAATAAATAATAATTTCAATTCAAAAACTATTTTATAAATTGTTTATTTTTATACCAAATATATTTCAAACGAGATTTTGCTGAAAAATTTAAATCCGGGCCAACACAAAAAATTGTATATTAAACCTATTTTTGAATTTTACAAATAATATAATTTCACTCAATTTTGACATTAAGAGAACCTTGTTTTCCTATAGCACAGGTGTATATAAGCCATACCCAACCGACTATAAAGCAATTCTGTTTAACAAGTCTTAAGACTTGTGTCTCGTCTTCAATAAAAAAGTTCTTTTGGCCATAAATTCCATAAATTGTTAAAAACAAAGTTAAAAACGATATAAACGTTTGAAAGTATTTTCCACAGAAATTCAGATTCTTTTTATGTAAAATAAGAAAACCCAAAAGAATACCAGTGCTGTAAACACCAACAAACTGTTCGACACCATAATAGTTATGCCTTAATGTGGATTCAATTGAATCAATACTTTCAAAGTTATTCCACAACTCATTAATGTTTGGTATTTTGTATAAAACATTTGGTAAAATAGTTATGAAATTACCAAAAATTATTGTAAATATAATGAAAAATATTGCAATTTTCGGTGATTTATATATAATTACTATTACTATCGGCGCCAATAAGTAGAGTTGAAAACTGGTTGCGCTATACCATGTCATTGGATTGCACTTCAAATTCAATAATATATTTGAATTAATACTTATTTTGTATTCATTTTATCAATACTAACAATAGGTCTAAAGGGAAGGTCGAAATTGTAGTTCTGAACCATTAATACACTTGAGTTCCAGTTGTTATAACAACCATTGAGCAGAATATTGACAGAATCCTTCCAAACTGGTCCTGAATATTTCAATTATAATGATAAATGATAAATTTGTTTATAAATTCAATACCAGTACCTATTGTTCTCAATAAATAAAACAATAAAATCGATCCACAAATCGATGGCATAATACGAAAGTATCTGTCAATAAGAACTACAATAAGAGCGCAGATATAATGAGAAAATACCTATGAATTACATATTGCTTGTAATCAAAAATTCCATCGTTTTTCTTAAGTTTTGTTAACATTGAATACGAGTTAATTGTGGCTAAAAATAAACAAAAATTTAAAAAATCTAATTAGAAATCATTAAATACTTACATTCAATTAACATAAAAATATGCGGAATATATAGAAATCTTAACAAAATATAATGAAAATCATTGAAGAACTTCGAAGAAAGTGAAGCCAAAAGTGATTTATTTGAAATAATATTAAAACTTTGAAACCAATATTCATTGCATAGAAATACCCAAAACGATAATAAAACTCTTATGCCATCAATAAAACTAAACGTTATATTAATTTCTGAATTAGTTTTTGTGATAACAAATAATTTGTTAAAATTATTTCGTAATGAAAATGATTTCGTTATAATTGAACGCAAACTTTTAATGTAGTTTTCAATGATTTCGCTCAAGATTACGATTGCAATTAAAACACCAAATATTGAACTAAATTTAATTCAAAAATATATCAAATATTGAAAATATACTTTTCATGACTTGCATTGAAATCATCTCATATTTGTTCAAAATTATTGGTTTATCGAAATAATCGCAATCAGGGGTTATATCAAATGAAATATTAGTTTTGGGATAAATAACTGAAAAAAATGCAATTAATTTAATAATAATGTTTTTCATTAGAAAAGTAGTACTTGAATTGATAGCCCTCTCTATCAGTTTTGGGGCACAAGTGGTCGGAATACACAGACCGAAACCAATGGCTTTAATTCCTAGCTTTTGGTTATAGTCATTGATCTCAAGAAGTGTTGACAACAATTTTGAAGGCAAATATATATCATTTTCTACACTATTGAATAATTTTTGATAATAACTGTCTTTAATATAAATTTTGGATTCATTTATGAATTTTCGTATCATTTGATCAAAACTTCTCTCTAATTGTTCACCGATACTATAATCAGCTCTTAGTGGCAGAGGTATTATTGGAGTTGTCCGACAATATTGTCCTTTGATTAGAGGTTTGTCTACTTCTTCAGGGCTTATAATATTAAGACATTCATCGTATTCACCCATTGGAAGGGCAGATATGTCCAACAGTCCCGATGGTATGGATGGCATCGAATCCAAGACTATATAAACAAATAATTTTGAAATGTATTTAAAACCAAATAAAGTGTTATTACACTTAAGAGCCCAAAGATCTCTATCACTGATAGCGGTTCCAATTCTAACCAATGATGCCATACATTCAGGGGTTAAGTCCAATGATAAAAATAATTCACTTATTCTGGGTTTAAATCTTTGGAAAATAGGCTCAAATTTTGAGCTAATATTTTGACTCCAAATGTGTAGTCGTTTTAATATAGCAATCGTTTCATTCAAATGTTCAACACTTGGCTTAACATCAAATTGTTTGTTGTATTCAAAATCTTCCGGAAGTAAAGAATTTATGAATATATCTATAGATTCATCTGAAGTGCATTTGTCACCAAATAAGTAATGATTACTATTTATGTCATTGTTATTATCAATGAAATGAGTGATAAATTCAGTTGAATTATAATCATTTTGTTGTGATTTTGAAGTCATAGTAAATGTCAATAAAATAATAAATCTTAAAATATTAGACATTTCTGACTGAAATAACAATAAATAACTCAATTGATAACAAATCTTTAAATAGAGTAAAAATCTTTTATAATTTAAATTAAATAACTTATGATTTGTTTTGTAAATATAAACTACATTTCCTTAAGAGTTGTTACTATAGTTCCCTATAAAAATCCATTCAATGATTGATTTTGATTTAATTGTTTGAATTGAAATCACGAAAAATATTTATTTAATTGGTTTTTGATTTTGAAATTTATGTAAATTAGTTGTAATTTAGTTTAGTTTAGAATAAATTTCATAACATTTCAATAATTTATTGCATTTAAATTTCATAAAAGATTTTCATTTACAGCACTTATAATTATTTTCGTTTTAAAAATCATTTCATTGTTTGATAAAGTTTTTCGAAAATAATATATTTATTCAGAGGTTTTTCAATCATTTTCTGTTCAAATAATATATTAAACATTCATTAAAACATAAATTAAATTCACTTTAAAAATCATTTCTATCGCAAAAGTTTTGTTAATCAGATCTGAATAATAATGAATAATTTGATGTCAAGAATATTCTGTGCTTTAATTGTTATATATTTTGTTTGTGATATAATTGAAGCCAAAAGTAAGTCAATTATATTATGAATATATTTATAAAAAAATATCCAATCAATAGGTTATGACATAAAAAGTCTTCACAAAAGAAGTTTACGGAAAGTTAGATCACCTGAAGAAATGACTACAGAAGAAAATGGGGCTCAAACTGGACCGGCACCTACCCAACCAACCATACCTATGACGACCACAGGGTCTACAAAGAAGAAGAGATCCAAACGGAAGAAAGACGGACATCAAAACCAATTGCATTTCAACGTTAATATTAAAAATCGTTAATCAAATCAAATGTGAATTTGGTTTTGATTTCAATTTTTGATTTAATATTTAAAATACAATTAATTGAATGTTTGACGTATTTTATGAACGAATGTTTAAATGCCTTTCAATGACGTGAAGACAATAATAACAAAACATAAACAAAAAACACATGACTTTCACAAACAAAGTGTTTATCAATTGATTTGATTTTTATTAAAATAAACATAAAATTAATTCAAAACAAACTCAAAAAAAATGCCAAAAATGAGCCAATGTTTAGTAAATGACAATAAAATGAATGATAAAGTGATGACAACAGGTGTGAGACAACGGACGAAGACATCGATGGTATTGATTTGGTTGAGAGCCATTCAATTGATGATAACGACTCTAAACCTCTTCCTCAATGTCTATGTATTGCTGTCTTTTGATCGTCTAATGATGTCTTTCGCAGTCATGTCAATGATATCAAACTTTTTGGGTCAAATGGCGGCAATTGTGGGACAGTTTGGGTACCGATTGGGACGACTATTGGCTTTCATATACTCATTGACGTCTTTGGCACTCATTTTGGCCACTCTTTTGTTGGGAATATTCGGCCAAAACTTACTCTTAAACATATCTCTTGTGATGACAGCCATCAGTGGTCTCATCAGTGGTTTCGTTGCTCTCAAACAATAGTCATTTGGTTTTGTTTTTCAATAGTTTTGCTAATATTTTGACATTTATTACAAACTAATTATTGATTTAAATTTAAAAAATAATTAAAAATATTTTCATAAATTTAGACTTTTTTGAATATTTATTAATATTTTTAATGAAAAACTAGTTTTTTATGAAAAATAAAATTTTTTGTGATATTTATATAAAATTTAAAATTTTTAAATAAAGTTATACAACACATAAACCGGTAATCAATTGAATTCATATCTGATTAAACATTTTGTAAATATAATATTAACCAAAAAATAAAATATTTATAAATAAAACAAAACCACAAAATGATTGCTTTTAAACAATTTATATTAATACAAATCTATGACTTATTTGTGTTATATTTGTCACAAAAAACATACGATTTGTTAAAATGAGTTCAAAATTAATTTTATATTCAATTTTGATTTTTATTATAATATTTATTTGCATTAAAAGTGAAGGTATTTTCAAAGAATTGATGACATATTTAATGGTATTTGAATTTGTTTTTAAATATGTAAAGAATTGGTTTCAGAAGAGACGACTGATTTATACACTGAAGACATGACTACTTCCGACGAAGTGATGACTTTCAGCAAATCAGACAACACTTCAAAGAGTGGCACCGAATCTCAAGAGGATTATTCATATGATAATGATTTCAATGATTAGAGCATTTGATTTTTGGATATTTTTAGATGATTTAGACCCTAATTATAGACCCTGATCATAGAATCTGATTATAAACCCCTTTTCATAACAAATCAAATAATATTCATTATTTTTGATCTGTTTTTAAAATTACAAAACAATTCAATATTTAATCACATTTTTATTTGTAATTCATTTAGTTTTCTATGAATTAATCGATAGAAACAAATGTTTAAAAATCTATAAACAATTTAATTATTAATTACTGAGAATTTTATTGAATATTATTTTTAAAATGATTTCTTCAATTATTTTCATATATTTTGCAATTATTTTATTTGATTTTAATTATGCTTTTAATCAAAACTCTACAAAAGGTATGAACTCTTGAAAAAAATATTTAAATAAAACTTTGAATTCAATAATTATTTCATTAATTTAGATAACATTGAGTACAAGAATGTCATGAAGAATGTTCCAGGTCTTAGAAATCACACCATTTCAGCCAATAATACCTACCCTTCTCAACGTCCACACAATATAACCTATAATAATGAAAATCCGCTAAAAATTATTAATAAATACGTGGACTTCAACAGTCCTAACGGTGTCTACGACTGGCCCACAACCGCCACAACCCTTCCCAACTCAAGTACGACTACCACTGAGGGCACAAATACAGAAGATTGAAAATAATGATAAGAAATATAAGATAGTTGAAGAAAGGTCTAAAATTGTAAATAAGGGGTATTTCATACCAAACGTCAATTCCTTCTAATTAAGTTCAATGTATTTGTTGTTAAATAAAAATTTATTTCATTATAGAGTGAAATGAATTTGATTTGGATTTGTGTGAAAATAATTGAGATTTTGTGCTTATGATTGAAGTACTTTTCAATGTATTTCTATTATATAAATCAAACTTTTAATTACAAATTTGTAAATTTTGAACTCATTTTGAATATTTGAGAATCACTTTATTTGGTCGACATTGAAATCTTCATGTCATTCCTGAAGACATTGATCAGGTATTCAGTTTTGAACAGAAAAATATCAGAGGAATGGATAGTGATTATGAAATGAGATTATGATATCAAACAAATCAAAACCCGAAAATTCACTCATTATTTGATCAGTTTTTAGTCTGTTTTCATTGATTGTCATTAATTTCAATTCAAACTAATGTTTAAACACATTTTGTTTTAAAAATTCATTTAATTTCAATGTAGTCAATAGTAATAACTAGACTGCGAACAAAAAGGCTTTTATCACTTCTCAAAAAGGCTTTTAAAAGGCCTTTAAAACTCTTAAAAAAGGCATTTATAGGCAATTATAGAATAAATGATTATTTTTATTAATATTTATAGACAGGCAAAAAGACATTTATCCCTTAAAAGACATTTATCCAATAAAATTTTGTTAAAGTGACCCTCAATACCTGATCGGATGGGAAATCAAAGCTCGTGATCGTAAAAAAAGCTCAAATCCGAAGTCTAGTCATAACTAATGCTTAAAAATATATAGAATTATTATTTTGAATAAAGACTTGAAATAAATGAATGTTTTATTCAAATAATTAATATCAAAATGAATTTTTCATTTGTTTTGACATTTTTTATAATAAATATTTTATTTGACTTTAACTTTGCTTTCAATCAAAATCTTCGACAAAAAGGTATGAATTCTTGAGTTTAAATGAAATTAATTTTCACATCAATTTAGATATAATACAATTGAATGAGTTGTCCGATAATGAGGGTCTTATTCGAGTAAAAAGAGAAAACAGGAATCAGGTGCACATTCACGTCAGCATTAATAATGGCGATTCTATGGACCAAAAGGACGAAGATGATATGGGGTCACAGAAGAGGAAAAATAAAAGAAGGAAAAGAAAGAGGAAAAGGAGGAGGAAGAAGAAGAAGGAGAGGGATCAATGGGTTGATACGACATCTTATGGCAATTACACAAATGTTGGCAATTATAGCAATTATTATAATCACTCGAATAATGGCTATAATTATACCGATGGACACGGATCTGCTTTTGGGTATAATGTCTCAAATTATACCAACAATTATGTCAACTCCAATATGCCATACGACGAGTGGACGACAACACTTCCCAACCCAAGTATGACCACAACTGAGGCGACGAATATAAATGAGAAAAAATCAAAAGAAAAACAAAAAGTATCCAAAGAATCGAAAATAGATGACAAAGTGATTATAAAAGACATTTAAAGCAAAAATAATTCCCTTCAAAGAGTTCAATGAGTTTTCATTTGAATTTGTTGTCATTTTTTCAGACTTTAATTCTTAGAATTTTTAATGAAATAATGAATGAGAGTTTGACGAACGGGAACTTCCCTTGTAATCAATACTTACCCTGTTCATATTATAGCTAACATCAATTCAAGTCATTCAAAACAATTTTTGTATTTAAAAAACAAATTCTTATCCAAAAAATACAATAAATTAATAATTGATAAATAATTTTGTATAAGAGATGACAATGTTTTGTGGTTTTTCGGCAACTATTTTATATTACTTTAAGTTTTGGTCAAAACTTTATTTACTAATTGTTTTGTTTGTCTCTATAATTGATATTTTAAAATATTTAAAGAAATCAAGTTTTATGAAATGTCTTTCAATTTTGCATAATTTCAAACATTTTCAAATTTCGACCAAAAATAGTGACCAAAAAAGTAAGGACATGTCGTTTTTGGATGGCATCCGATGTCTTTTGGCCATATATACAATGTATGCCCACTTTTCTATGCAAATCGGCTCAATGTTGTCCATCGGCTCATCCCAAATGACACCCTTCGCCAGACGTGCCTTCAATTTGGCTCAGATCTCAACCGATATTTATCTACTAATAAGTGGGTTATTGTTTGGCAAAAACTTTGTCAACGATTTGAACAAAAATAACGGAATAATTGACACAAAGTTCTACTTATTTAAGAAGATTTGGAAAATATTTATTATATATAATGTGTTTAATTTGGTTTATATGATTAGTCTCGAAAATATGAAGACATTCACTGCAAACAACTGGAAGTTCGACAACATTTCAATCGACGTTTGGATAATGAATGTCATTCTTATGCAAAACTATCTCAGATTCTATCAAATGGTTAGAAATAAATGTTTTACAACTAAATTGTTTTCAATTTGATTTGATCATTAAGTTTACACCCTGGTCATGGTACCTGGCCATTCTCGTCCAACTCATTATCATAAGTCCATACCTTCTGCGAACTCTCGTTAAGTAATTATTATTAAATCGATTTATATTTAATTTTTTAAAATAATAATTATTATTCAATGCATAGAAATCACAGAAAAGGTGTGAAAATTATTCTGTTATTGAATGTGATCTCAACAGTCATTATATTTGTTTCTTCTTATCTATCATTGACTCCAAAGTTAGTGAATATTTGTTGCAAAAAAAATCAAAAAAAAAATTAATTAAATATAAACTTCTTGTAGTGATTGGAAAGACAGATACGAATGGATTTACATAAAGACTTACTGTCGAATTGGCGTCTATTTGATTGGATTATATTATGGTTATCTCATCGAAACGTTTGCCGACAAAAGAAGAATTGAAAACTTTTTATTCAAATCACAATTTCAAAAATGGCTAACAATTATATGCATATTAATGATGACAATCGCATCGGTCGTCGGAATGCTATCAAATGACACGGACTCTATTGTGGGCGCACTTTTTCATAGCATTTATGTTCAACTAATCATTCTATGCATCGGTTATTGGATTCTTGTCTCAACTTTCGACAAAAACACTTATTTTAAATCATTTTTAAGTCTAAAATTATGGAAACTTAACCAAAAGATCAGTTTATGTCTATATATGTGTCACCCAATTATTCTGTTCCGGGTCTTTGACGCCTTTGACCCCAAAGACCTGAAACTACCCAATGCTGTCGCCCCTAAATTCTATACATTCATGATATGGAGTATTATTATAGGCATTGTTTCCACTTTAATACTCGAGTTTCCATTGATTTCAATACAAGATTTTGTCGTCAAAAATAAATTTAAAAAATTAAACAAAAAATTGAATTAAAATAAATATTCTTAACATTTATTTAATTAATTTTTTTATTTATGTTTATATCTTTGCTCTGAGCTTCAAAAGGGGGAAAATTTCATATTTATTAATGTTTACTAAATTCAAAATCAATTATCAAAACAAAAACTTTTTGTAAATATTAAGAAATAATGAATAAAAAGCAATTGTTTTCATAAAAAGCGGAAAATTGCAAAAAAATATACATTTCAACTAAAATTATATTATTTCACAATTTTTATGAAATGAAAAGAAATCTCAAATTATGTATAAGTTGTCCAAAAATTTTAAAATGTCTTCAATTAAATATAATTTAAATTCAGACAAATTTGACGAAAAAGTCATTTTAATTACTGGTAATTAGAAAATAAATTGTTTATAAAATACTGATCAAAATTTGTTAAAACATAGGTTCCAGTTCAGGTATAGGCGCTGGAACTGCCATTCATTTTGTTAAATTAGGTGCCAATGTTGTCATCACTGGTAGAGACCATCAAAGAGTTAGTTCTGTAGCCAAAGAATGTCGACAACTATTGACTACAAATAAAATTCTGGAAGTTTTGGTCGATCTTCAAAATGAGAGCTCTATTAGACAATTAGTGGATACGACTGTCCAGACGTTTGGCAGAATAGACGTCTTAGTCAATTGCGCCGGAATTATATGTCAGGGTTTGATCACTGACTCTAATTATCTCCAATCGTTTGATCAGATAATGAGAACCAATTTGACAAATGTTATATTTCTGACATCACTGGTTGTGCCGCACCTGGAGATCACCAGAGGATGTATTGTCTATGTGTCGAGCATTACATCGCAAATACCGGTCAGTCATACAGATACGAGCAAAACTATCAACGATTTTGCTGTTATTTGAGTTTTTCTGAACCGATTCTGAAAATTCCTTCGGTATTATACCAAGGAGATATTCTGGTTTCTTAGTCTGAAAGGAAATAAAAATATTGAGAAAGGTAAAGGAGTGGTAAA
>JAQIXR010000221.1:0-39102 GCA_034700825.1 Quadroppia sp. Gr-Ori-00064 | reverse complement strand
TAAGTGATAAGAATTGAAAACAAAGTCAAGAAATGACACCGTTTTGGCTCTGAGAGGGCGCTGAGGACAGGGGGTAACGACCTTGGGATGGATGGTCGTAAACAAGTTGATTATACGTCTATTACGTCCATCAATACTGACAGAGCGGTCGACATATTGTGGCCGAATATGTCGTCCAATGGTTTGGATTTGTTTGCCATTAATTGCAATCACTTTCACAACTATTTCTAAATGAGTCAACACTTCAACCATTACTCCAATTATGTCCAAAACGGTGTTATCAGTGATTGGCGTCGTTTTGATGTCTCATATTTGGTCTTCAGACGCACTCTTCACTCGAGAGTTCGGTATGTCTTGTCCTCTGACCTCACCATTCATTACACACGTGTTTGTGACCTTTAATTGACTTTTGTTGACATTTGAATTAGTGGTCAAATGATTGAGTCATTGTCTGTCACTTCTGTCCATTCAGTCATCAGATTGTCATTGATTACAATTAGAGCACATCTGATGTCAGACCCAATGGACACAAATGAGTGACATATCGTTGAGATCAGATTAGATGGTGTTGTGGACAATGTCTGTCAGTGTGTCCAACAATGGCACCAAATGTGTGGCCATTGTCTCAATGATCTCATTGTCTCTTTTGAGTCATTTATTGTTTTTATTTACAATTGTTTTCATTAAATTAAATGCAATTAATATTTGTTTTCAATTCAAAGATCTGTTAAATATTTTTTGATTTTATTTTTCAAGTTTTAAAATATCGGTCAAAAAGTGATGACTGAATGCATTGGTTATATAAGTCTTGTATTTATTTCATACAATATTTTCAAAATATTTCCGATCAATGGTTAAGACCCCAGTCTTTTCCTCTCCCTGTCTAAGACGACTGCTTCTTCGACCTAACCTAAACCTACCTTTCCTTTGTTGTCTCCCCTCTCACCTGAACTGAGACACAATTGTGGACAATGTGTTTGTGACCGACAATCGCATCGAGTATTTCATTGAATATTTCAATGCAAACATTGAATCATTTTCTATATATTGACGAACATTGCCTTCAATTGATTGCAACACTTATTCCTCATTCAGTTCACTCTCTTTTACGTTAAGTCTTACAGTATTTAGGATTTTAGTTCACTCAACGATAGAGTTAAGGGTAGTTAAGGGTCGAGAATATAAATCAATTCAATATTCAATACATTTTAATATTTTGTTTCTTATAAACTATGTTATCGTCAAAGATGTGACCTCTCTATAGGGATCGGAGGCTTAGGATATGTTTATTAACATTCTTTTATTTTCATTTTAACCCCTTATTATTAAAAAACATTTTTGAATATTTAATAAAACTTTTAATGTTTAATAAAGTATTTATTTTTCATTGAAAAAATGCACTTCAAATCTCTACTAAATTATATAGAGTTTATACCCCTTTAGACTACCCTATGATATACACTGTATTAAACAATATTCAATAGAAATAAATATGTTTTCAACACAAAAATGAAACCAAAAATGACATAATTTGTTGCAATTATTGTTTGATTTGAATCTTATGTATAATTATTTGATCCATAGTTTGCGGAAGTATTGATATCAGGAATTCTGTCGAAAACTTCAATAAATTGCAAAACTGTACTGTAGTCGAAGGGCACCTACAGATTGTGCTCATCGACAACGGGATGCCTAAAGATTATGAAAATCTAACTTTTCCGGCGCTCAGAGAAATAACAGATTATTTACTACTATTTCGGGCAATGGGTTTACCCTCTTTGGGTAAGCTATTTCCTAATCTAACTGTGATTCGGGGCCGGAATCTGTTCCACGACTTCGCACTCGTTGTCTACGAAATGCTTCATTTGCAACAATTGGGACTTAAGAGTTTGACGGACATAGTTAGGGGCGCCGTCAGAATCGAAAAGAATCCTAACCTTTGCTTCGTTGAAACCATAGATTGGGACCGAATAGCAAAGAGTGCCAAAAATGGTCACTACTTTAAGGTGAGTCACATTTAATGGTATTTCAAATCAATTATTAATTGTTTCTTAATTTCAAATCAGGGAAACAAAGCGAGAAAGGAGTGTCCGATCTGTAGCTCCAAGTGTTCATTTAGTAGCGTCCGAACACCTGATGGAAAACTAATCGGTGACCGAAACGGAAGGCTTTGTTGGAGCTCTCAAAACGATTTTTGTCAACATTGTATACAAAGACTAATTTGTCTTCAATTCAATCATTTAATGTAATTCTCTTTTGCGCCAATAGTTTCCTGTCCTCATGAGTGCGAGCGGTCAAACCTTTCGTGTTCGCGCTCTGGCATGTGTTGTGACAAAAACTGTTTGGGCGGTTGTAGTGATTCCGATCAGTCGTGTTTCGTGTGTCGAAAATTCTTATACGAAAACAAATGTCAGCAAAAATGTCCAAAAAATACTTATGAAGTAAACGATTGAAAGAATATTTGATTCAATTTGTTATTAATTATTATTTATTATTAGTATTTGAACCGAAGATGTGTTTCAAGAGAGGAATGTCTACACATTTCGGACAAATACTACAATAGAGACAAGTTTTTGAAGCCAATTGACGGCGTCTGTACACCTGACTGTCCGCCCGGTTATAGTGAAAATTCAGAGGACAAACACATATGCGACACATGTCAGGGCCCCTGTCCTAAGAGTAGGCATTTTTGTTTTACTACCCATACATTGATCTAATTATAACTTTTTATGTGAACAGTCTGTCCGGCGGCTCAGGTAACAAATATTGCCTCAGCTCAGAGTCTCAGGGGTTGTACGAAAATAATTGGTTCGCTTGAAATATACATTCAGAGCGGAGGAGGTATGGAATGAATGAAGATTTAGTTGTAATTACATTTAATTTATTATTAATTACAGCGAATGTTATTCGAGAATTAGAAGAGAATTTACAGCATTTGGAAGAGATCACAGGCTTTCTCAAAGTAGCAAGGTCCTTTCCATTGATCACATTGAATTTCCTCAAAAAATTGAGAGTAATTCACGGAAACCAATTGGAGAGAAATGAGTGAGAATTACATGATTTTGACATTCTTTCGATCAATGATTTCATCGATTATTTCAGATATTCTTTTCTGGTTTTGGATAATCCAAACCTTCAGGACTTGTGGACTTTGGACGACAACAGTGTCGGCGAAAAGCCATTGACTATATTGAAGGGGAAAATATTTTTTCACATAAATCCGAAATTATGTTATAATAAAATAGAAAAAATGACAAACTATGCACTTATAGCAGAGCACAGTCAGCCCTGGGACACACACGACGTGTCCCCACATTCTAATGGTGACAAAGTTGCCTGTGAGGTACACGACCTGACTGTCCAAATTTGGGGCATAAAGCCAGAGATGGTCGGCATTCGCTTCCAGAACTTCAAGCGCAAGATGGACGACCCCCGGTCTCTGCTCGGGTATCTCATCTATTATAAAGAATCGTAAGATTTGTCAAAACTTTGTCTCATTTGTGAAATTCTAACCAAACTATTGAATGCATTCAATCAGACTCTACAAGAATATCAGTATATATGATGGACGCGACGCCTGTTCCACCAACTCGTGGAAAGTCGATGACTACGAGGCCGTGAGTGACAACGAAGACAATTGGATAACTCATATCATTCCTCAATTGAAACCATTCACTCAATACGCCCTTTATGTCAAAACCTATACCATCGCATCCGAGACTAAAGGCGCTCAAAGCCCTGTCCTTTACTTCAAAACACATTCAGATAGTGAGTCTTAAAAGTCATGAAAGTTTTTATTGATTAAAAACCTTTACCCAAACTTTAGCCCCTTCTCAGCCCAGAAAACTAAGTGCCCGCTCGGAGAAGCCTTCAGAGATCATCATCGAATGGGATGAGCCCTCCCGTCCTAACGGAGAAGTAACATATTATTTGGTGACCGGAATTCAAGATTCACGAGAACTGGATCTACTCATTGATCGAAACTACTGTCTCGAACCCATAACACACGACACCCCCAAAAAGCCTATCGAAGACACGACACAAGAAAACAATTGCACTAAATATGAAAATTTATGGAAAAACAGAACAATGAATAAGAATGAAGACTCCGAAGAGTGCTGTTCCTGTCGACCCACTCCTAGAGATGACGCAGAGGTAGAAAAGGGTTTAATTTTGAAAATAGATTTGATTTCATATAATCCATGTTTAGGTCGAACAACGGATTTCATTCGAAGACCATTTAATTAATTCAGTTTTCATCAAAAAGTGAGTCTTTTTTGACGATTGAAATGAAATTTATTATTGATTTCGTGATTGACAACAATTTTCAGACCAAACCAAACCAACTCAACAGCAAAGAGAAGACGTCGAGAAATAGCTAAAACTCAAACCAATTTATTATTGGATTCTACGCCAGAATCCAATGGAACCACTCCAAGAACTTTGACAACAGTTGATCCAATTTCTCATTTTAAGCAAAACGTTTCGATTAAAAGCGCTCGAATTCAAGGCTTACCTCATTTTAGTGAATACACAATCGAAGTGCGCGCCTGTCAGGACAGGTCTAACGACTCCCGAGCTATGGATTATTGCAGTCTCAAAGCCATGACATCTGTCAGAACCCAACCACTCGGTCAGAACCCAACCCAACTACCATTTGTACTGACTGTCCATATAATGAAATGTTGTTCCATCGTTTCAGGCGGTGCCGACGATATCGAAGAGAACTCTATTAATGTCTTGACTGAGAACAACACCGATTCACAAGTGGTTCACCTGAAATGGGACGAACCCATAGCACCCAATGGTTATATAGTCTCATATCATATCGAGTATAAGAAGGTGTCGACGGAATCGGTAAGACTTGAAGTATAAATGAATTGAACTCTATGTGAATTTGAATGCAAACCCAGACCTATAGCCCGAGTCCTGTATGTATTACTCGCGAACAATATCTCCATAATTCGGGTCATATATTGCAAGACTTGTCGGCCGGGAACTACTCTTTGAGACTGAGAGCTCATTCACTCGCGAGTTGGAGTAATTGGACGAAAGCGCTGTATTTCGTTGTTCTCGACAAAAGTGAGTCAAATATGATTTGAATGATTTGTTGATCCAATTGTTTGCAAACCTCATTCCAGGCCCTCAATACCCACTCCTCATATACATCGTAATACCCGTGGCGGCAGTGGTTAGCGTTTCCTTCGTTATATTGACGGGTGTTTTGTATTTGAAATATAAGAAAAATCAGGCGGTTTTGGACTACGTCTCTGTGAACCCAGAATATATAAGCGCCGGAATCGGTATACATCCCATGCCATGCCATTTGTTAGTATAATTCCTTTAATATTGTTTGTATCAAAGCCTATGAACCCGATCCCTATTGGGAGGTGCCTCGAGACAAGGTTCACATTGGCAGAGAGTTAGGACAGGGATCGTTCGGTATGGTCTATGAGGGCGAGTACCTCAAAGACAACGATGCATTGCTTTGTGCAGTGAAGACAGTCAATGAACACGCGTCGCCCCGGGAGAGGATAGACTTCCTCCAAGAGGCAGATGTCATGAAGTATTGCTTTCGAGTGATTTGATTATCAATTAATGATAACTTGAATGCAATTTCAGGTCATTTGTCGACTGTCATCACGTGGTCAAACTGTTGGGCATTGTGTCCGTCGGACACCCGGTGTATGTCCTCATGGAAATCATGTCTTACGGAGACCTCAGGAGTTATTTAAGAGCCCATCGACCGGACAGTGAAGTAATTACATTAAAGTACTTTTATTTGATTCAAACCTAAACTCTACCAAAAGGAGTACCCAAACGCCATTCCCCCCACTTTGTCTCAACTCTTGCAAATGGCTATAGAAATATCTGATGGTATGGCATATCTGGGCTCAAGAAAGTTCGTGCACAGGGATCTGGCGGCTCGTAATTGTATGGTCTCCGATAACCTAACCGTAAAGATCGGTGATTTCGGGATGACTAGAGGTTTGACCCCTTTTTCGAGTGGTTTTGAATTATATTTAAATTCGTTTTCTTTTAGATATTTATGAAACCGATTACTACCGGAAAGGAGGCAAAGGTTTACTTCCGGTGCGATGGATGGCTCCGGAGTCACTTAAAGACGGAGTATTTACTACTTATTCAGACGTTTGGTCATATGGTGTCGTGCTGTGGGAAATGGCGACTCTGGCCTCCCAACCCTATCAGGGGTTGTCGAACGAAGCAGTTCTCAAATATGTTGTCGACGGCGGAAAAATGGAAAGACCAGAGAATTGTCCGCAAAAACTGTATGAAAATCATATGAATTAAAAGATTATTGACTATTGATTGATGTCTTCTTCAGATGGGAACTGATGTCAATGTGTTGGAGTCGTAGTCCGAAACACAGACCAAACTTTTTGGAAGTGATTGAGTTCTTATTGAACGACACGAACGACCACTTCCTTAGCGTTAGTTATTATTCAAAATATAAGTCACAACAAAACAAACACAAGTCTTCGTCTCAATCAATACACGAAGAACTGTCGGCCCCTTTCACCCAACTGTTGGACGCTGTGGTCATTGAAGAGAACCTCATTGACACCTGTGATGACTCGACTGTACATTTCTTTCCATTAAGTCGAAATATAGCCGTTCCCGAGAATGAGAGCGCAGATGTGACGGCGCTGTCAGACGACGAGAACTACGATATCGACCAAATCGATGAGTATTCAAACGCCGATCACTTACTCAAAGACAATGAAATGAATCACAAAAACAATGATTCAAACAATGACTCAAACAATACAAACAGCAAACAGTCGTCCGATGGGAGCAAAGGCAGCAAAATCAGTAGCACCACATCCAACGGTTCCATCGCTAATGGACACGTCGTCCAATACAAGACCACCATGTGCTAGCACCGGCACCGGCACGTCTCAACTGTTCCAGTTTTACTGTTTTTTATCAATTCTCAGGAATTTTGAAATACTTTATTCGCTGAACACTTCATGACATGAGTTGTACATAAAATGGATTTCCTTTCGATTGTAATATAAGTGCCATATATTGCCACTGTATATACCGGTCATCCCTTGTCTTCAGTGTCTTCTATGTCTCAAACATAGCTAATCCCAAATCACTCAATTCGAGACATTTACAGAACATTGAATTGATATATAATTTGAAAATTTGTTTCATTTCTGATGACATCAAATGTTAACAACATTTCAGTTATGTATTGAAATCACAACTCATTTGTAAATAGTATTCACTTAACATATATTCATATAATGTAAATATATTTCAATTATTTGTTTATTTATTATTATTTTGTCATTAATTAACGCATAATTAATACGATTAAAGCCTTCCATATATTCCCTATAAATGCCTTAAATCTTATTTTCGACATTATTTTCGCCAAACTTTGGACTCACTCTTCAGGTCAGAGGTCATCACTTAAGGGCTTATTACAAAATTCAATTATTTTACAATTATTTACAATTAATTAATTTGTTCCTCTTTTATGGTATTATTATATCGTATGATAGACTGCATGTCCTTTGGCACAGGTATCATATGCAAAGCCAGACCCAAACCCTCCCCCTCTCACACATAGACTACTCTACTCTCAGTTTTGGCGCAAAGTTTTATTTGATGTTATTTTTAGTGTTGTTTAAAGTCTATTAAAAATAATTAAATATTATTTAAAACATTTGAAATGAATGACAATTTTTTGCCACAATTTTGTTGTGATTTTTCATCAAATAATTGTTCAGAAAATGATTGCTTTGAAGACAAACACAATTCATATCTAAGACAAAACCAATTGAAATGGTATTCAATTCATATAAAAGTTTTATTTGATTTTTAAATACATTTTTGACATTAATTTGATTTTTAATTATTTAAGGCTTTTAAACAAAAGTAATAATTATTGCAATTTTTGGGATCAAAAGCAAACCATAAGTTTGTTTGAAATGGACATCAAATCAGATGACATGAATGCGAGTGAAATGAAGACATTGTTCACATTTGTTAAGTAAGTCTTCATTTGGTCCTCATTTAAGACAATTGAAAGTTTCATAAAAAGTTATTTCAATTAATTGTTTTCTTCAGAAAGTCTTTGAATGACTTGAGAAGCGATTCCATGACCAGAAGTGGCATCAAAAGAGATGTCTATAGTTGTGATTATCCCAAACTTAGACACAAAATCTCAATGTTTTTAACGTATTTGAGAAGACGTTTGTTTGAGATATGTCTTCAATTGAGTCCAACAAACGAGACAATTGTCTCACAATTGGTGTCAAACAATGAAAACAAATTTTGTCTTTTAGTCATAAATCAAATGAAATCTTTGCTTATATTCATTGGAAGGATATCACAATTGAGGCCACAATTGATACGATTGGCCATAAGTAGTGATCCGAAGACATCGATATATAATTACTTCCACTCCTGTCTCGACATTTGGTGGACAGCCATCGAAATGACATATATTTTCGATCAAAACATTAAAATCAATTTCAGTGAATATTCTTTAGTCAAAGAAGAGATTTCCGGTAATCAGTCGTTGTGTTCGCAAACCATTCGTTTGGTTTTGTCTGATTTGATCTCTTTGTCTATCAATCGATTCAATGAATTGCAGTCAAACCACAAATACATATCATTTTCGATATTCAACTGTTTGTGTGTCAAAGAGATGTATGTTTTGGTCAGACATATGTCTGAAGCCGTCAAACAAACCCAAACTAACCATCATTTTTATGAACTCTTATTTTCGACTTTGAATTCGTTGACAAATTTTGATTCAAATCAAACGAATTCATTAAAAAGTTTTCAAATTATTTGTTTTGGCAATAATCTGATAGAAAATCCTTTCCTTCACTTCGTATGGTTTGTGACAAATATTGTCCAAACATTTGATTATGACATAAGCGGATGTTATAGTCGAAAGTTGATCGCAGATCCCATTCCTTCAGCTCTTCTCAAGAAATTGAGCGAAACTTTTCAACGAAATGACAATACTTTGAATGAAACTCAAATTTCGTCAATAATTTTGTTTTGTTTGAAAGCAAATGAGTTTTGGAGACCAAATACAGACCTTCTCTTGCCTTTCGTTGACTTCTTTTTGAAAAATTTAAACAAAAGTTATTCTCAAACAAATGTCGAGAATTTGCCGATAATTACGAAAACCAGTTCTCAATGGATTCAAACTATTAAACAAATTTCATCATTCAATGAACGAAACAATTATTTTATAGAAAATAGTTTTCATTTATTCCTATCTTTAATGAGCGATCAATTGTCGAGAGTTTTCAAAAGTTGTGATTCAAAGACAAAGTTTATGAATTGGAGAAAATTTAAGGGAAAACTAATGTTAAATAATTCAAAAAAGTTGGAAAATATCAATGAAATTGGAGTTTTTAATCTATTTTCGCTATATCTGACTCTCATTAACTCTGATGAAGAGATTTGGTCCGAAATTTTCGATATTATATTAGAGAATATCAATGAACTGTTGAGAAAGAATTCAACCATTCATTCGGAATTGATTTTAATATTTATGTTTTCAGCCCTTAATATGAAACCAAACCCTATAAGTGATGAACAAATTTGTTCTTTTATTGGCAACACATTCAACAACTTATGCGAACAAAAGAATAAAAACTTGGGATCAGATAACAAAATATTAAACAAATATACCTTTAATTTATTAAACGTTTATTTCAATGAATTGAAAAGTTTAGTCCAATGTAACCAATGGTCAAAATTATCATTTCATAAACTTTTAAACTTCAAGTTCACTGCGATTTCGAGTCAATGTTTGAGATCTGAAGAACAGGTGTTTTTCTTGAAATTTATACTACATTTAATGACACAAATCAATGATTTGATCCAAAGTCAAGACAAATATCTGGAACCGAATGTTAATTCACTTATCAATCAATGTTTTGAAACAATTCTTCCGTTCGTTAAACAAGAAATTATATTAAAATATAATAACGAAATTTTTGCTGAAATTGCTTTTAATTTCACAAAATTATTGCATTCAAAGTAAGTCTCAATTTATTTATGAGTTATTGAAATATCTTTAAATATTGTTCTTTGTCTTCAGCGCCACAACTAATCGAACAGAAAATTTTTTGACACTTTTTATTGATTTCATTAATATTTGTCGAAATAATATAAAATTTCTATACTTTTATTTGTCATTTAATCTCCAAAACTCAAAATCATTAGATCTTCTGAAGAGTAATTGTTCTCATATTAGTTCCCCATTAATCAGTATTTGGTGTCGACTTTTGGTCAGTCCAGACATAACCCAAACTTCAATCGATTGCTTGTCATCTAATTTGTCTCAAATTATAAATGTCTTAAACATCGAAAATCCAATAGAATTGCCCACAAATTCATTAAATATTTTTCGGAATTTATTGAGAAATTTAGTGAAAAAATTTAGTGAAAGTCAACCAAACGATCAAATGCTTGTCATTCAAAGCGCTCACAAATATTTCGATGAAATGATCACATCTTCAGAAATAATTTTAAAGCAAAACAATCTTTCATTAATTCAAATGAAAAGAATCTATGATTTGATGTCGAATTTGGTTTCAATCGGATCTACACTTCTCTACATTCCCTTCAAAGCCGACTGTTTATTAGCAAAGATTATAAATTCAATTATTTTGCCAAAATTTTTGTCAACTGAACTCAAACTCAAGTCGTTAGCGATATTTGAAAAATCTTTTCCTTTGGTAAGAATTTTGTCGATAAATAAAATCAAATAAATAAAAAAAACTTATTTTAGTTTATGGAAGGCTTTTGTAAACTTCAATACAATGGCAATCAATACCTCGAAAGACAGATCTGTGGAATCATTTGTTTTTATTTACCCCTTATCGTCAAAGACTCGAATTCATACATGTCTTTAAAAGTGAGAATTTTAACGATTATTGAAATGATGAAAATTATTATTATATTACAGAATGACTTTCAACAGAGAAATGTATACAACGATTGGATTCAACTATTGTTTCAAACTATTGTCAAATGTTTTCTAATGAAACCAGACTTGAGTCCAACGCCAGCAGTCATTCAATACATTTCTCACTTTTGCAAAACTGATTTAAATGACAATCAATTGGTTATAGTTTTGAATCAAACGCTCACAAAGTTATTATCGGCTGACATGAAGTCAAAGGACAGTCTCTTTATTATCGTTCGCTCTGTTATCACAAAGTTTTCGGAACAACGGAACGATAAGTTCGTCCCCCTTTGGAGTCAATAATCATAATTAACTTATTATTGAATTTTGTTTAATAGGCTTTTAATCGACAAAGTCTTCAAAGAGTTTATTGAAAACAATTTGTCGAATAAATCACAAATAAAAAGATTTTTTGAAATTATAGACTTTGTTACCAATTGTTGTCCACAACTGTTCCACGACTTCATCGGACAAATCAATAGAAGTATTGAATCAATTGAAATGAAGAGAAGTATTGGAACTGATTTCATACTTAGGTATAAAAATCTAATGAATTATTTGTCGAAACAACTAATGATTGAATTTTTTGATTTCAATCCCAGAAATGCTTTGAAAGAATTCGCTACAAAAAAAGTCAACACTTTTTGACTGATTTTAATTCAATTTAAAACTTATATATTTTTTATAAATAGTTTTGCGATAAAACTTTTAATCTTATGTTTCATTTGATATAATAATTGATTTTTATTAATTAAATCAAAATTTTAATAAAGTTTTAAATTTGATTTTTGTTTAATTTTATTTAATTTTAATAAAAATATTCGAAAAAAGTTTCGAAAAATGAATGAAAACGTAATTCATGTCAACTCAAAGACCGCATTGTTTTTGATTTTGTTTCAAATATTTTAAACTATTTTTTGTTTTATTTTCAAAACAAATCATTTTTAATGTCTTAATAAAAGGTAAGAAAATTAATTAAAATATTTTAATTGAAACCAATTTTTGAGATAATTGTGTCAATCAATGTATGGCTTATGTTATGTCCAAACCTTAACCGGCTTTTCATGTCTTGTAATCAATTGATCAACTCTTCTGTCATTAGTGATAGTCTTGAGATTTAATCCATTTCTCTTCATTTGAAAAAACTTTAATCACAATTAAACCCATTTTAACGACCATTTCCTACCTGTGCTTAGCATTGAATTTGCATAATATCGGACGCATTGAAGATTGCATTCAAAGCAATGGTATTTCAATTATCGTCTCATTCATTGAATAGGAAATAAATGTCATTTCAATTCATTTATAACTATTTGTATTGATTTCACTTCAAAACTGATTGTCTTTTTTGTGTAAATAGTTTCACATTTCGTACAGAAGAACAAAAATGACTAAAGACCTGAAGTGTGGACTTTATCTTCAATATACCCCTGAACTCTCACCTGCTATTCAAAAGGCCACAAATTGGGGGTATTTGTCATATATTAGTATTTGTGGAACAAATGATTTGAATGTCTTTTAGCTTTAACTTTATAGCAACCAATTTAGTCCATCCGCGGTCTCATGAGTTCACACCACACAGTGATCTACAGCTGTCCGGAACAGGTATTCCATCGACAAATGCTTTATATGTTTGTAATGAAAGTAATGTCACGAAAGACTGGAACACTCTTGTGGTGGGAATCATATCTGACTTCGATCTCGAGACCAAAATATTGGAAAATTCAGCCAAAATGGAGTCAGAGATAACATATGCGATCCATTTGGGTCTACCGGCGCTGATGTTCGAGTGCCCGGCATCGAAGGGTGCCATCACACAACTGTCCCGTATTATCAATAGTAAAATGACATTTTTGGGAGGACTTCAAAACTTACCACAATTTTGGGTCAAAATTCCTATTCATTCTCCGATTGAAAGCTCAAGTGTTTGGAGGAATGATTGCGAAGACATCGCATACGAAGACACTTGGTTTCGATGGCAAAGACTGCGAAGTCATATAGTTGTCGATAAGAGAGTTTCGATAGCATTGGAACTGAACGGTGACTTACCTGACGAGACAGCCCTCCATCGATGGGCCGGAGAGCCGATCAAAGCCGTCATACTCTCGACGTCTATGTTTCTGAGTAACCGCAAAGACTATCCGGTCTTAACAAAAGCCCATCAAATGTTTGTCCGAAAACTGATGACCAAAATGTCGAATGACATCCATTTCATAATCAAAGGCCATAACAGACATCAAGACATGAAGTTTTACTACCAATATCTGGAGCACATCCGCACCACTCAACTACCTCACGATCCCGTCGCCACCTTCGCCAAAGGCTATGAAGATTACCTTCAAATACCACTTCAGGTAAAGCTGTAAGAGTTTGGCATTGAATGGAAAGTAACATATTTTGATGTCAGCCCCTAATGGATAACTTGGAATCATGTACGTATGAAGTGTTCGAAAAGGACCCAGTTAAATATGAAGAATATGGACGAGTATTTAAACATAATTTTTATATTTCTCTCAAAATAATGAATCACTTCTTTTTAGGCTATAAATCAAGCGCTAAAAGACATGAAGAATACGGAAGAGATGTAAGGAATGAGTGTTTGATTTGTTTTCTATTAAAGCATTTTTTATTAGTGTTATTATGGTTGTCGGCGCCGGGAGGGGACCGTTAGTTCAGGCGAGTCTCACCGCCGCTCAAAGCATTCAAAAGCGTGTTTGTATTTATGCGGTCGAGAAGAACCCGAACGCTGTGGTCACTCTTCAGACACTTCGGGAGCAGCGATGGGGCGGACAGAATGGCACCGATTATGGCATCGTTCACGTGATAGCTTGTGATATGAGGGAATGGGAGGCACCACAAAAGGCAGATATAGTCGTTTCAGAGCTTTTAGGTTCGTTTGGAGACAATGAGTTGAGCCCTGAGTGTTTGGACGGCGTCTGGTCTTATGTCAAGGAGACGGCCATTTCAATCCCGGCCTCTTATACATCATATTTAGCTCCGATTCAATCGCAACGCCTGTATTGTGAGGCCTCACAACTAAGGGAAAGGGATAAACCTTCGTATGCGGTGTTTGAAACGGGATATGTAGTATATATGCGCAACTATTATGCCATCTCTGAAGCCAAACCCCTCTTCACTTTCAACCACAACAATCTTCTTCTGAAACCTTCTGAGCGAAACAATTCTCGCTTTCAATCACTTGAATTCGAGACTGAAATCGATTGCGTTTGCCATGGATTTGCCGGTTATTTCGAGACAACGCTCTACGAAGACATCAAACTGTCCACAGGTTTGGCCTTTCCTTTCACTCGCATTTCAATCACATTTCAATTTTATTCATTCCTTCAATCACTTCAGTCCCCAAAACACACACTCCGGGGATGTTTAGTTGGTTCCCCATCTACTTCCCGATCCATAACCCCATTCTAATCAAAGATCGACAGACACTTAAAGTAGACTTTTGGCGACTAACGAATCGGCGACAGATTTGGTACGAGTGGTCAATAGCCGAACCCATCGCCACTTCCATCCATAACCCTAACGGTCGGACATATTCTATAGGATTGTTGTAATTATTGTTTGATTTGAATCCAAATTGAAATAAACATTTGATTTGTTTTACAAAGAATTATATTTTATTCAATCATTGTTTAAAAGAATTAAATTTATTAATCATTTGTTAAATACTTTTCATTATAAAAAACTTTTGAAAAACTCTTAAAATTGATTGGATATGAAATGTAAACCAAATGACGTCAACACACGTCTTGTCTGTGTTTACAGTGTTTTTAATGTTGAGAGCAATGTATGAATAGTTTATTTCATGTTTTTATCTCAAAGTTGTTTTCAATAAAATTCATTTTTTTCATTTATTTGTATTTAATTTCTTTTAAAATTCACTTCAAATCAAAATTTGGTTAACATTGAGTGCAATAATTATGTCTGAATTGAGATTTGACGGAAGGGTTGCTGTCGTGACCGGAGCCGCAAGAGGTTAGACATGGCATCGATTGAGTGTTATATCGATTTTTGACACAACTGTCCACAGGTTTGGGCCGAGAATATGCACTCCTGTTGTCGACCAAAGGGGCATCACTTGTCAGTTCGTACTTTTATATGAATTTTCGCCCCTTTTTCTAAGATATTACTCAATGTTTACCTTTTTTCGGGCTTAGACAGGGGTTTGACAATTGGATCAACTTAAAGAACCCCTTCGTATATCATATTAATACCCCTTTTATGACAATTGAACATTGATTTGAGTATCAGTTGTATTATGTTGTCATTTATACCCCTTCGCAAACCCCTTGACAAACCCTTTCACCCGAATCCCAATTATATGAATATTTCCCAATTTTTTACAAACTTTTTGTGAAATTAAATTAAATTTAAAAATCATTTAATATTTTGAGAAAAACCCAAATTTGATTTAAAAACTTTTTAGGCCTTGAATTGAATTGAAATGATTTTTTCGATTTAAGACTTGTTAACAATTTCTCAATTATTTGATATATTTTTCGATGTAATCAATAAAATGAGAACTTTTGTAGTTTTGACATAATTTGGATAATATTTTATAATGAAAACAATTATTAATATTAATTGAATTCAATGAAAAAAATGTTATAATATATGACATAATAAACTATTTGTGAGTTTATCTAAAAATAATGTTAAGAAAAACCTGTTATTTATATGTCTTTACTTTTGGTGTTTGAGTGCTATTTTCGTTATGTAGTGAACTTTAGGAGCAGTTAGAGTACCTGTGCCTGAGATCAGCCAAACACCAAATGAAAGAAATAACTTTAAAAACTTACTGATCATTACATTCGACCTCTCATTAAGTCTGTTGTCGTGTCAGCCCTGAGTCTAGCCATTCATTTCTGTCTATATTTCATATCAATAGAATTTTTTTTGAATTTTTGAAACTATTTTCAAAAGTTTATTAAAATTATATTTTAGTTAACGATTTGGGGGGCAGTCGTAGTGGTGAAGGAGACAGGTCTTCGGCTGCCGATGAAGTGGTTCAAGAGATAAGAAGTAGAGGTGGAAAAGCGGTCGCAGATTACAGTCAGTTATAAAAGATTTCATTTTTTGTTTAAAGTCTTATTTGAATAACTTTTATCGAAATCAGATTCAGTAGAAGACGGACACAAAATAATAAAGACCGCAATCGATAACTTCGGACGAATTGGTGGGTTTTGGGAACTGCTATTCAGTTTAAAATTAAATGATTTAAAAAATGATTGTCTGAACAGATATTCTTATAAACAACGCCGGAATACTTCGGGACAAGTCTTTCGCCAAACTGTCTGAACAGGATTGGGGTAAAGGATATGAGTTTTGATTACATGATAACAATTAAGTATGAATTGGACCATAGATTTGATTCATCGCATTCATCTGAGAGGTTCGTTTTTGGTGACAAAAGCCGCCTGGCCTTACTTTCAACGCCAAAACTATGGCCGGTAAGTCGTCTTTGATTTTCAGTTGTGTATCTGAGCTGTGATTTTGTAATAATTATTTAAAAATTAAATGATTTAAAAATACATATAAAATAGTGAATAGAATTAAAAAATGAAAATAATTCCTAAATTATGTAATAATTGGTAAAACCAAAGAATTGTTTCGATATTTCCTCAAAACATATCTCTTTGACAGCATTATTATGACCACATCCCCGGCCGGTATTTATGGTAACTTTGGTCAAACTAATTACAGTTCCGGTGAATATATTTGCATTGATTTCACTGTAATTGTTATCTAATTAGTAATTGATTTGTTTTGCAGCAAAACTGGGTTTAGTCGGTCTGAGCAACACTTTAGCGGTCGAGGGCTCGAAGTATAACATAAAGTGCAATTCCATAGCACCTGTCGCTGCCTCAAGGCTTACTGAAGACATATTCCCTGATAGTATGCCATCCATAACAAGTCGTTTACCTTTTTATTGGTTTATATTTTGTTTGAAATTAAGATTTTAACGAATACTTTAAGCCCTCATACGTTGCGCCGGTAGTTGTTTGGCTTTCACACGAGTCGTGTCCCGAAACCGGTGGTATTTTTGAAGCCGCGGGAGGTTTTGTTGGCAAATATCAGTGGAAAAGATCTGTTGGTAAAGTGTTTTCTCCGCCAAACACATTGACTGTTGAAAGTGTTCGTGACTTTTGGCCACAGATAACAGATATGAATCGATTCCAAACTCCGAACTCATTTCAGGGTATTATTCGCTGCTTTCAAATGTTTATTCAAAAACTAAATTGTTTTCAATACAGAGCACACCCTTTCCCTTGTGAACGCTCTCAAAGGGATCGTCGATAGCAGTGAAGTATCTGAAGAGCCGAAGAGTGGTATAACTCATACCTACTCTATAAACGACACTATACTCTACGCACTGTCAGGTAATTGAAGTCAATTTCAATTGATTTCAATTAATTTGACTTTAATTTTAGTCGGAGTTTCCACTCGAGAGTCAAAACATTTAAGTTTTCTCTATGAATGCAATGAAGAATATTCTGTGATTCCTAGTTATGGAGCAGTGGTTGCATTGAAAGCCCTGTCTGAGAGTTCTGTAATACAGGACGCGATGAATAGCTATAATATTAGTGGCGATCCTTCGAAGGTATGAAGAATTTTGATGTTGTGATCAATGATATTAATTGACATTATTTGAACAGATAGTTCACGGGGAACACTATTTAGAGCTGTTCAAACCCATCCCTCCCTCAGCTACTCTGGTGTCTAAACCAAGAATCCTTGATGTCTTGGACAAAGGGTCCGGTGCTCTGTTCATAGTTGGAGGTATTGTTTATGATTTGATGAATGATTAGATTTGATATAAATATGATTTAATAGTCGAAACATTTGATGAAAACGAAAGCCTTTTGTTTTGTAACCAAATGTCAATCTTTATGATCGGTGGCGGAAATTTCGGAGGAAAGAGAAAGAGTGACAACAAGGCTGTTATGCCTATTATAGAGTCACCCAACAGAACACCCGACGCATCCATCTGTGAGAGCACTTCTGTAGATCAGGTTTTGAAAGATTTTTTTTGATTTAATTTTAAAAAGTAAATTAAATTTGTTTTCGATTGTCATTAAGGCTGCGATTTATCGTCTTTGTGGTGACAAAAATCCACTCCATATCGACCCCTTATTCGCAGCTGCGGGAGGTTTGTAGTGAACTGTTTAGGTATTATAAGTTAATTATTGTTTTTATAGGTTTTTCAAATCCAATACTCCATGGCTTGTGTACAATGGGTTACGCCTTAAGACATGTTTTGCTTCAATTCACCGAATATGATGTAAATCGATTCAAATCAATCAAATCTCGATTCGTTGGTCCCATAACTCCTGGACAGACCATTCGCACCGATATGTGGAAAGAAGGAAATCGTATTCATTTTCAAAGCTTTATTCGTGAAAATGGCAAACAAATCATTTCTGGCGCTTATGTCGATCTAAAGGAACCGACTTTTGAGACAAACTATTTCTCTGGAAATACACGAAATGCAAAACTAATTGAGGTTTCGATTGATTGACAAAAAGTTTCAATTTTCTAACAAAACATTTTCTGTTAGAATGAAAGCAATAATTTTATATTGAATTCCCGAATGACTGACAATATAATCGATTTCACCGCCGATGACATCGAAAAGCATTTCATTCGAAGTCCACAAATTTTAAACTCGAAAAGAGATAACTCTTTGAATACAGACAAAGACATGAGTTATGTCTGTGCTCCATATGAGGGAAGTGATGGTCAATCAGATGGAGGCGATGGCAATGAATCTCGAATCGACAAAATATTCGGGGGTTGGCTTTCGGAGAGGATCAGCGACAACAAAGAACTCGTTCCGATCATCAAAACTGTCTATCAATGGAATATCGTTAGGAACGGAAAAATCATTTCTATTTGGAGTCTGTTATCAAACAATATATCATTGAATTTATCTTTAATTTTATGAATCATTTATAGCACTCGATCTGAAGAATGCTGACAGTGGTGTCTATAAAGGTAGTCCGAGAACAGGAAAAGCTGACTGTTCTCTAACTATTGACGAAGAAAGTGCTGTAAATGTGTTCGAAGGACGAGAAGACGCTATGAAGGTATGGAAAGGGTTTTAATAATTATTTGAATCAAAACTCATTGAAATTTTGAAGGCATTTATGTCCGGAAAGTTGAAAATTACGGGCAATATATTGGCCGCTCAGAAACTACAACAACTATGGGCAGAAGAGGCCCCCCGAGGGGCAGTCAGTCTCGAAAAACAGCAAAACCAAACCAAAACTTCAAACCAATTATCGACATCTCGTGATTTGGACGATAAGGCACTCTTAGAGGTCTTACACCTTATTATTCAGAGGAACAGAATATATAAAACCATTTATTACAGTCTATTCCCGTTTCTGGACTTAAATGCGATATTGTGTTCAATGTCTTCCGGAACCGTATGCACGAAGAGCCAGATCTGGTCAGAAAACTTCGGGTTATATTTCAATTCAATATTACTGTCGATGGAAAACAGAGGACTGTTTGGAGTGAGTGTTGTTTTGAGTGATTCCATAGAATTTATTCATAACTTGATTTGTAAAGCATGTGATAACAAGACTAACCCGAGTGGCGATGTCTATACTGGCCCTCCGAAGAACTCAAAGCCGGACTGTATGGTAACCGTCGAAGACGAAGACTTCCTTAAGCTGATGGTCGGAAAACTGAATCCACAGCGGGTTTGCATTCTTTAGATTCAACTTTGATTCAATTAATTGATATTAAATTGCTGTCCATTTTGGGGAAAGGCGTTTATGATGGGAAAGTTGAAAATAAAGGGCAATATAATGTTACTTCAAAAGCTCAACTCATTATGGCTTGACTTACAAAAGGCCGGAAAGACTCCGGAATTGCCGTTTTTGACTGATATGATGCTTAAAACGGTTTGAAACTTATAAAACAATTCAATTATTTTCATTTTTTCTTCAATAGTCTGTAATTCCGGGTTTGAAAAGTGAGTCAATGATTATAGAATTGGTTCAACGATTGGTTCGTTTACCTCAACTCAGTCTTGAAGTGCCGACTCTTATCGGCTTTAATATCACAAAAGAAGGAAAATCTGTTTCCAAATGGAGTAAGAATTTGTTGAATATGAATAACGATTGAAATATTCATTTCATTCACTCTTCAAAAGCACTCGATTTTACCAAAAATAAGTTGAGCGGAGTTTTCGACCGGGGATTACCTGATGGCAGGTATTGCATACTAACCATCGATGACCACGACTTCGTGAGACTCACTTACAATATAATCCGTTTACAAGACGTGAGTAAATGAAAAATATTGTATTTTGAATAACAGTCTGTCTTTAAGGCCATTTCGAGTGGAAGAGTAGGACTGGCCGGGGATCCAAGTGTTGCCAAAAAGATCGAAGTCTTGTTCTCAACTCCGACAACAAAAGCAAAACTTTAAGAATATGTTTATTTTGTTCGGAAATTAACTTATATTTTGTTAGAAAATATTTTTATACTTACTTTAAGGCGTTTTACATATCGTTGAGAATAATAGAGAAAATATTTTATAAATTATTATTCAATTAAAGTTGAAATGCATTTGAGGCCAACTTTCGGTTAAGAAGGGGTCGTAAGGGGTATAATATTTTAATTGTTTGTGTTTTATCGATCATTTGTAATATTTTTAATAAAAAACACTTTTTTAAGTAAAAATCGTTTAATTCTAATGAAAAAAATATATTAATATAAAAACTAATGTTTTTTAATCTGTTTTGAAGAAACAATTGACTCGTATTTGGATTTACTTCTGAACCACAATAGGAAAGGGATGACAAGCGATGGCAAAGTCATGATAGCAAAGGCCGCCCAATCCAACTGTTAGTGAATGACATCAATTGATATAATGTTAAATCAAATCAAAAGATCACATAATCCTATAATCCATTACCACATGCGGTGAAAACTTTCGGTCGAATTCCTTCAGAGAGACAATAAATCCTTCGCCCGGTTCTGAACTGTACCCGAACTGCGTTTCCTTCGAGTCCTCAGACGTCAAGTAAGTCACTTCTCCGGCCGTGAAGTTGAATCGGCCCCAAATGCCTGTCTTCGGCCGAACCACTGATGTGTGGGTCATATTAGACCCTCTGAAGAGATGATAATTAGATGGAAATTATAGATCAAAACGATGTCCAAAACATACGGCGCGAGTCTTGCAATTGTCAACTTCAAGACACCACTAATGATGTCGAAGTGTTCGCTCGTGAAACTCGTGTCAGAGATGTGGACATCGATTGCAGGACTTCAGAGATGAACAAATGAATGGTTTTATGCATTGATTGCAAACAATCACTCAATTGATACCTTTGTCCGACATTAAAGATATTATAGTTGACGACAATGTCTCGACTTTCGACCAAATACTTGTTTAGTATCTGTTTCTCAATGAGAAGTCTCGCCGGAGTCGACACCTCTTCAGAACCAAACGCCAAGACATTCATTAAAAATAATATACAAATCAATAAAAATCTCATTTTTGTTAAATAATTGATATTTGAATAAAAACTAATAATATTTGCATAAATTGTATTGAAATATACGTTAAATAAGTATTAAATTAATTATTATTAAAAACAACAAAACATATCATTTGTGCAAAAGTTGTGTTTAAAATACCAACGAATGATGTGTTGAATGGTTTGAGTCATTCATAAAGTAGTTGTCGTCCACACAGGTATAGGACTGAGGGAACAGTGGTGTGAGAAGTGCTCTTCAGGGCATAGGGTCTGAGAGAAGACATTTTCACTGCCAATACTTTATGTACGGAACCATTGAATGGTATGTCATTCCACGTGGACTTCAATCGACACATTGAGTCTCAAATACCGGTTCGATAGTGAAGACATCGATAGTGACTGACGTCATGGTATGGGGAAAGGCATTGATGGCAGACATAGTGTTTTCCCCATTCGTTGTTTGAGTCGAAGGCAGTGATTGGTTGTGGAGTGAAAGCATTGATCGCACTATCGGTGAGTCGTTTAACGCATTGCTCTCTTTCTGGCAATTGGTTTGACTGAAGACTTGTTGCGAAGACGTCTTGATTTCAATTAACTGATTGTTGACCAAAATCATCAAAAATGGTATGAATTTGTGATTCAATTGTTTTATGAATTAAGTCTTAAGTGAATTAAATGCAAAATAATGGTTGAAATAATGATTGAGAGACAGTTGATCGAAGAGCACAGGGCTATAGTATGGGTGCCAAACGTGTTCAATACGAATGATTAACTGATTTCTCGATCACTTGAGATGAATGACATGGATGTGATGGCCAGTAATGACCCCTTATTATTGAATTTCAGGTGAACTTTACTGTGGAAGAGATTCGGGTTATGATGAATAAGAAGAGGAATATCCGGAATATGTCTGTCATAGCACATGTAGATCACGGGAAGTCCACTCTTACCGACTCTCTCGTGTCGAAGGCAGGCATTATAGCGGCCTCAAAGGCAGGGGAAATGCGGTTTACGGACACCCGGAAGGACGAGCAGGAAAGGTGTATCACCATTAAGTCGACCGCCATTTCCATGTACTTCGAGATGAAAGAGTCGGACATGGCTTTCATCAAAGAAGTGGACCAAAAGGAAAAGGGTGACGAAAAGGGGTTTTTGATAAACCTGATCGACAGCCCGGGTCATGTCGACTTCTCTTCCGAGGTGACAGCTGCTCTTCGTGTCACTGACGGCGCTCTCGTTGTCGTCGACTGTGTGTCCGGTATGTGTTGGACAACACCTTTTGACACCCTTTAGCTCATGTCTCACCCCTTTGGACAGGTGTTTGTGTTCAGACGGAGACAGTGTTGCGTCAGGCCATAGCCGAGCGCATAAAGCCTGTGGTCTTCATGAACAAGATGGACCTGGCTATGCTCACTCTTCAGCTCGAACAGGAAGACCTCTACCAGAAGTTCACCCGAATTGTCGAAACGATTAATGTGATTATCGCCACCTATGCCGACGAGGCCGGACCTATGGGTGACATCAAAGTGGATCCGTCGAAAGGAAGTGTTGGTTTCGGATCAGGTCTTCATGGCTGGGCATTCACTCTGAAGCAGTTCTCAGAGATGTATTCGGAAAAGTTTAAGATAGACACCGAAAAGCTGATGAACAGACTTTGGGGCGAAAACTTCTATAACCCGACGACCAAGAAGTGGGCGAAGAAGTACGACGAGGGCTTTAAGCGATCCTTTTGTATGTTTGTTTTGGACCCCATATTCAAAGTGTTCGATGCAATCATGAACTTCAAGAAGGAGGAGATCCCGAAGCTGTTGGTGAAGTTGAACGTCGTTTTGAAAGGGGACGACAAGGACAAGGAGGGCAAAGACCTCTTGAAGGTTGTTATGCGTAATTGGCTTCCGGCCGGAGAGTCACTGCTTCAGATGATAGCCATTCATCTGCCGTCTCCCATAACGGCCCAGAAGTACAGAATGGAGATGTTATACGAAGGACCACACGATGACGAGGCAGCTGTCGGTGCGTTCGACCCCTCAGTGCTCTCTTAAGTGAATATTGTTATACTTATCGATAATTGTGTTTGTCTTCACAGCCATAAAGGCCTGTAATCCTGACGGGCCTCTAATGATGTACATCTCAAAAATGGTCCCGACGTCAGATAAGGGGCGCTTCTATGCATTCGGACGAGTCTTCTCTGGAATTGTCTCTTCGGGTCTGAAGTGCCGAATAATGGGACCCAATTATGTCCCGGGAAAGAAGGATAGCGTCGTTGAGAAGGCTATTCAACGGTAAGGCATTGATTGCCAGCAATCGAATCATTTCATAAATTGTTTTCAAACAGAACTGTCCTAATGATGGGCCGGAATGTCGAGTCCATTGAGAACGTCCCGTGCGGTAACATCTGTGGTCTGGTAGGTGTGGATCAATTTCTCGTGAAGACCGGAACCATTTCTACTTTCAAAGACGCGCATAACATGAAAGTAATGAAGTTTTCGGTCAGTCCTGTGGTCAGAGTCGCCGTCGAACCCAAAAATCCGGCAGATTTGCCAAAACTGGTGGAAGGGTTGAAACGATTGGCCAAATCTGATCCTATGGTTCAATGTATTATCGAAGAGTCGGGCGAACATATAGTCGCCGGTGCGGGAGAGTTGCATTTGGAGATATGTCTGAAGGACTTGGAGGAAGACCACGCGCAGATACCCATCAAGACATCTGATCCGGTCGTCACTTATAGAGAGACAGTCACTGAAGAGTCGGATATTATGTGTCTTTCGAAGTCTCCGAACAAACACAACCGGCTGTACATGAAAGCCGCTCCGTTGCCGGACGGGTTGGCCGAAGACATCGATGACGGCAAAGTGAATCCAAAGGACGAGTTCAAAGCCAGAGCCCGTTTCCTGTCGGACAAGTATGAATGGGATGCAACTGAAGCTCGAAAGATATGGGCTTTCGGACCCGAAGGCACCGGACCTAACCTTCTCGTCGATGTGACAAAAGGTGTCCAATATTTGAATGAAATCAAGGACAGTGTTGTCGCGGGTTTCCAGTGGGCGACCAAAGAGGTAAGGGTTGAAAGCAATGGTTGAGTCATTAATGTTAATATGATTTGTGATAAACAGTCGGTGCTCTGCGAAGAGAATATGAGAGGCGTTCGGTTCAACATACACGATGTGACCCTTCACGCCGATGCCATACATCGCGGCGGTGGACAAATCATCCCAACCGCCCGGCGCTGTTTCTATGCATCTATACTGACCGCTCAGCCAAGACTTCTGGAACCGGTCTATAATGTCGAAATCCAATGCCCGGAATCGGCTGTCGGAGGAATATATGGAGTGTTGAACAGAAGAAGAGGTCATGTCGTGGAGGAGAATCAAGTGATGGGAACTCCAATGTTTATGGTAAAGGCGTTCCTTCCGGTCAATGAGTCGTTTGGATTCACCGCTGATTTGCGCTCTAATACTGGAGGACAGGCTTTCCCGCAATGCGTGTTCGATCACTGGCAGGTACTGCCCGGTGACCCACTCGATGGCAAGTCTCGGCCCTGGACTGTAGTGATGGAGACAAGAAAACGAAAAGGTCTTAAGGACTCTCTTCCAGAAGTGGATCACTATATGGATAAACTTTAATGACTTTGACTTTGAATTAATTGATAACTAATTAACAAAAATAAATAATTTTGAATAAGATTTGAATGTTTTTAAACATTTATTATAATTAAAATTCAAACAATTTTTTCTTTTTGTACTTTTTGTTTAATTCATTGAAACTTTCAATGTTTTTGACACACAATTTGCCAACAATTTTGATCATTCAAACCATTTAGTGGTAAAACAGGTCTTAAGTTGGGTTTTGGACATCAATTGTTTGCATGTATTCTATGAGCGAACCAATGATTACACCATTTGTTTGATCTGTTGGTTGTTTTGGAGACCATTTGAGCGCCAATTGAGTGATCACAACAAATAAGTGGACATTCAAACCATTTAAGACATTGTCTCAACTATTACCTGATCCAAGAAGTGGTATGAATGATGAAGAGGCAAATGGTGTCAATACCGCCGAAGATCGTGATATGGATATGAAGTTGAGGTCAAAGAAATACCCGAAGAAGTCATGCAAACAATCAAACAAATCAAATCGATTGGTCTGTAATGAATGTCAACCAAAGAGATACTTCAAGAAGAAGAATATTCTCGATCTTCACAAACAAGTCATCCATTGTGTGGACAATAGTCCTCAAGAGGTATGTCTTTGGTGTGCGAAACAGTTCTATACCAAAAATCAACTCAAAATCCATCAAAAGCTCTATTTTCACGACAAACCCATCAACTGATCCACCAATTCGTCCGACAACTGCTTCTTAGACTTAAATGATCATAAATTCAGTTATTTTTGTGAATTCAAAAAATTGTTAAACATTTGCATTTGTTTTGAATTGAGCGCTAATTTGAGAGCAAATGATTGGTTGAAAACAATATAAACAAAACAAATGAATGAATGAATAAATTGAATTCAATACAAGTTTTCAATAATTACATAAAACTTATGATTCAGACAATTATGACATGAATTGATCGCAAGAAATGACTCAAAGTATAGACATTTGAATGGTTTGATTGATTTAAATGTAAGACAACATTGATTTGAATGAGAGACCAAATGGTTGGACACAATCAAAGACAATCGACTCTTTGAGTCAATAATAACTCAATTAAAACAATAATTAATTAAAAATAATTTAATCAAAAGTCAAAAAAATGTGAAAACATATGAAATGTTTTGATAAGACATTGAAATAACAGGTTTTGATTGATATCAAAGACAGAGATCCAGTGTTTGTTCATTTGAATGAATGTCTCAATGGATGTATTGGTAGATGACAGGAGTGTTGGTTGAGTGGGAGGTTTGGATCAATTGGTGTCGCAATCATTTGACTCACATTTCATCAATTAATCAAAATATAATCTAATTGTCTATTGTTTACCACTTTATGACAACTCACACGAAATGAGATTATTTATGACATGTTTTTGTTTCAAATGTGAAGACAAAGTCTAATATCATATCAAACAAACAAAGGTCTCAAAAGTTTATCAAAACTTTGATCCAATAAGTGATCGAACGATAAATATATATTTAGTTCAACTTTTGGTAAGTTTTAGATATGGTTTGATTTGACAATAATTTCTTCGTCTTTTGTCATAACTGACAGCCATTTCCATCTCTAACAAAGAGTCCACAAATGGCTGAAGAAGAAGATATAGCGATGATATCAGTGTCTAACAGACATTACCTGTCATTGAAGCAGAGGTTGGCCTTCAGTGTTGGTCATGTCCTGAACGATGTCTGCGCCGCGATTTGGTTCTCCTATTTGTTGGTTTACATGCATTTCGTCAATAAATTTCATACCACTATCGCTGGCGTCTTATTACTGGTCGGACAGATCGCTGACGCCATCGCAACCCCTTTTGTCGGCATCGAATCCGACAGAGATAATGATTGGTGGCTTTGTAGGTATGGCCGAAGAAAGACATGGCATCTTTTGGGAACCGTTTGTGTATTATTAAGTTTTCCGTTTTTGTTCAACAAATGCATAAATTGTGAGAACTCTTCAGAAAGCGCTCAAATCATATACTACTCGGCCTTTATAGTGGTCTTTCAGTTCGGTTGGGCTTCCGTTCAGATCAGTCACCTCTCAATGATTCCCGATTTGACGCCATTTTCAGATGAAAGACTTGAAATGAACGCCTGGAGGTATGCCATGACCGTGGCATCAAATATAGCCGTTTATGTCATAACTTGGATTGTCTTTCGTCTTGAGGGCAAAGAGAGCTCAGACGACGATATGATCACTCCCTCCGACGCCAATATCTTCAGACAAATTGTTTTGATTGTTATGGCAATTGGTTTTGTTTTTACACTTATTTTTCATATTGTTGTCAAAGAAAGACCGAAGACTCGAATCGTTTGCGATTTGAGAAGAAGTACTTCAGCCGAAGATTCGGTTGACTTTTGTTTGCCATCCATCGAAACGCACTTAAAATGGAGACATTGGTTCAAAGAATCTCAGTTTTACAAAGTGGCCTTGCTCTATATGGGCACAAGACTCTGTGTCAATTTGACTCAAGTCTATATTCCTCTCTTCCTTCAGGACTCACTTCATCTCAAAAAAGTATTCATTTGATTATCAATTTTTGACATCAATTCAATGCTATATTGTCTTCAATTTTGCTTATATTTTGCTTTTCTATCACTTTTAAGATATTTAATCATTTTTTTATCCATTGATTCAGTTTTATCTATTTTTGTGAATTGTTATTAATTTCACTCATTTATAACAATATGAATGAACTGAATATTATTTAGATTTCAATTTATATTATTTTATTCAATCAAAGATTTGGTCAAATATTGAATTTGATTCAAATTTTTAAATTCATTTACGATTCAAAGATGTGATCAATTGTTGACTTTTTAGGACAGCATCGCATATATACCACTTGTGATATACAGTTCTGGATTTGTCTCATCTTTTTTGATGAAATCACTCGACTCTCACTTCGGAAAGAAAGTAAGTCTTTTTACCACTCATTTCAAACATGTTGTCATCAATTGATTCTTCAGATAACATGTTTGATTGGAAGCGCCCTATCATTGAGTGCCAGCGCATGGCTTTATTTAGGCACTAACGACAACTTCAAGAGATATGACATCTATGGAGTGGCCGTTTTGATGGGTATATCCGGTTCAACAATGTTGATCACATCCTTGTCCATCACTAGTGACCTAATAGGACACAACACTGTATGACTCAATCCATTTGTATTGAAAACTAACTCCAATGTCATTTCAGTCGAGCGGAGCGTTTGTTTTCGGAGCCATGAGTTTTGTGGACAAACTTTCCAATGGAATCGCTGTGATAATAATAGAGAATCTGCACCCTTGCAAGACTTGTGGATGTAGTGTCTGTGATGACTATTATCGAAATGTCTTGATCTTCGTCTGCGGCGGATCAACAGTTTTGACCGTAAATAACAAAACTTATAATTGATTTGTTTTATAATATTCTTTGTATTGAAACCAACAGATAATGGCTTTGGCTCTGTTGGCGCCGCACCCGATTGGCATATCCCGAAGCACTCAATCTTTACCAACAAATACTTCCATTCGAGGTCTTGAGTGAAGATATTCTAGTGTTTAATGTTATCAAAATTTATTTCAATATTTCAGACGAAGAGTTTGAGAGCGAAGACGAGAACGAAGACAATTGCCATAACTCGATATCACCGCTCATTAACACTAATATCAATTGATTTCAACCAAAATATCAAACTTTTATTTTTTATTGGTTTTATAATTCGTTTTATAATTGAATTATAATTTTATTGAAGTCTAGTCTAAAGTATTTTTTGTTTTTGTTTAAGAAATTGTATTTCATTTATATTAATAAATAATAATATATTCAATTTTTTTATCCCAATCACACGAAAGGACAAATATCTTCACTTCAAAGACAATGAATTCTAATTTTCTGTTTTCATTGACATTTTGTGGCACTTATTGTGACTTCAATTCAGACAATTGTTTTCAACATTGGATTATATTCTCAATTATTGTCAAAATTAAGAACTCTTTGAAATAACTTATTGATTGAAGATATGATGAAGTTTTCAAAAGACGGATTCAGTCTATACTATAGTCTTGAGTGTATAGTCTGTAGAGTTGTTCGGGTAATAAAATGGTAAATAATAGAAACTTTTATTTGTTGTGAAAAAAGATGTTTGAAATGTGTTATTGAAGTTAACTTTTGTGAACATCAGATGAATTGGTTATGAGTTATGATATGATGTCTATTATGTGATTGCATTGATTGCTGTTTTGCTCCCAATGTTGTAATGACACTAATATTGTGTAATAGATATAATGCTAACAAAAGACGACTTTTGATAATATGTCTGAAGACTGTGTAAACGGAAAAGGCTTTCCATTTTTCACGAAATATGTGACTAATAAAAAACATGCGAACAATAAATAGTTATAATATTATGAATGAGATGACAATAAATCATAAAAAGCACATTTGCCAGAGCTATAGCTATACCAGTTCTGCCGACTCTTCTCCTTTTGCCCTATTATTCTGCACTCATAACAAAAGCACTTTTTTGTGGTCCTATTATTTCTGCTCCAAAGAGTAGGAATAGTATGGTTGGTATGTATAGTGATTGTGTGCTCACAACACTCACAACATATGATTCATATCTTATTCTACAACACAATCGTTGCATAACTTGAATGAGATTTCAATTGTGTTAACATTAAATGAGTTGCCTTTCGATGAATTATGTCCAACACATCAACACTTACAACAGGGGTATCCGATGGCAGGCTTTCTTCACTCATTCAAAGCAAAAAAAGCAAAACTCTCTTTTGACTGCACTTCAGAATGACATTTATGTTCATTGAGAATATAGGCACAAATATATCTAAATCTTTACCCTTGATTACCCCTACAGCCCATTTCACTGACCCTTAGCTATCCCTTCAATTAAATCAGAGAATACATTGAAGAATGCATTGAAGAATACATTGAAGAATGCATTGAAGAATACATTGAAGAATGAATTATAAGCTTAATATAGTGTAGTCACAGCTCTGACAGCTTTATAGCAATAAAGCCCTGATTATTGCAGTGAAGAATATTATGATTTCACAGATATTCAACTCTGATATACATTAAAACAACAATTTTATTCTCATAACACTGTATATAATGTTCAATAAATTAATTTAATTGCAGTCAAAATCATTATTTCAAATCTCGTACAAAGCCTTTGATTATAATTATTTGTTTTATTGCTTATTATAAATATATTTCAAATTGTTTTTCTTATTTAATTTAAAAATAATTTATATTTTATTACAAATATTATATACAAAGAAATTATAGTTTAATTCAATTATATATAATTCAATACATTTAATAAATATCAATAATTAGTACAAAAATTAAATTATTAAATGTATTGAAAATTGTTTTTATTTAATAAAACTTTTTTAGTTGTTTTAAAAAACAAAATGATTGTAATATTCAATATAATTTGTTTGCCCCTTAATTAGGGGAACTATCATCAAATATGAATTAAATAATGACAGATATTAATTGAAAACTATGAAAATATTGAGTTAAAGGGATTTTTATTTTCTTTAATCTATTATTTATTGGGATAAATGAATGACAATTCACTCTATTCTGTATATACCCCTATTCTCACACTTAAAGCCAAAGACATTAATAAATTGTGAAATATTTTCTCAAAAATGTATTCTTTTATCTTTAGATAACCCGAAAAATATAGAAAATACAATTTATATGATTTTCGGCATTTATTCAAAACGTTTGCAAATAAAAAGTGTACAAAAATCTAGTAAATCTTTACCCATCTTTGTCCCTGAGTATAATTCATCAAGCAACTCTGTCTGATTAGAAGGACTCTCATGAAACATCTTATTCATGCTTTCCATACAATCGCCAATACTATAGAATTTCGTATTAAATATTTGTTTAATGTTTAGTAATATTTTTGAAGTGTTTAAATCATATTAACAATCCATTAGAGTTTCGTTTGCATTGATCTCAGTTATGATAAGACCAGAAATTGTAACTTAATTTTGAATATAATCTGAATAGAAGTTCATTTCATTAGAGGATAATATCAAAAATGTTTGCATAAAAGCCTCAGAAGAGCTCTCCGTCTAATTTCAGACACGATCTCATTCATTGTGCGCTCATTTTCGTGATGCTATCCATCACTATATCTGAATAAACAATTATATTCTCTGTTAGAAAATAATTTAAATGAAATTATAGCGAAATATAATTATTATTATTTTATATATTCTACAGAATTTGACTCAAGGTCTTCATCTCAAAGTGAAGGAACTGTAATTAAGTTTCGGTAGTATTCTTAAGGCTTTAATTATGTTAAAAATGAAATCAAATTTATTGTCAATTGAGAGACAGTGAAAGCATTGCATTGTTTGCATTTGAATGAAATTTATTTAAATATAAACAAATAAATGAAATTATTATGAAATTCATTCACTTTTTTTATATCTATTGCTTTATATTAACGCGATTTCTAAATACGTTAATATTTAAGACATAGTGTATACAAACAGGGGTTAGGGGGTAGTTGTGGTACTCTTATTTGACAACTAGAAAAGCCACTTAAAGGCAGTCTTTCGATGAAGTATTTGCTAAAAATCTAGTTTATATTCCGAATCATTTACTGCGAATCGTTTACTTTGAACGATTCAACACTGAAAAAGTCATGTCTTCTCATTCAAGTTCAGGTGTTTTGCCCGAAGAGTAAAGGCATTGTAGCTGTTATTGGCTCGCAGTGGGGTATCAGTGCCGATAGCACCAATATAAAGGACTCAGAACTCTTTTGTATATGAAATTCACTTTTGAAAAGCCACGAATGTATGTATGTTTACAAAAGCAAAACATCAAACTTTTTGTGTATGTGTGGCACCCCTTATGCCTCCTATGCCTACAGAATATGCACTCAATGTATATAATCTATAGGTTTAACTTCACATAACTTCACATTTTGGACATAACTGTGCGTTGAGTGCAAATGCATTCCTTGAGAAAACATTATTTGATTGTTGAGCAAAATGTGACCAAACTTTGCTATGTTTGATATTTTGGCAATTCTTATGGTTTGAAGAGAGGTCTAATTAGTAGATCATCACCTCTTATGAGCGAACCATTGTATGGATTGCATGTTGTCTTCCATTAAATCCTTAACCACTCCTCACATGCGATATCATATTTACAACTTTTTTGTGATCTTTACATTTCCTGTAAAGCACTGAATCGATGTGAAGGCATTGGAGACAACGACGGAATGGGAGGCATTGGTCCGGTGCTAATGACTTCTTGATTTCATGCAAATCCAAACCACAATAATATCATTGAATTATCGAATAATAAACTAATATCTCATATAAGCAATAAGTGTTCATTATATGAGAATTGCCACAAACGGGTTAACTCACACACCAGTAATGACTGTCTTTCCATAAGAGAAGCTATTATTATAAACCGGAACATATTTTACATGATTTCTTCGATGTCTTCTAAATAATACTATAATTCAAAAATTTTGAGTAAAATTATTTCACTTATATATAGATTAAAGTCTATTAGTGAGAGAAAAGTTGTTAATAACAAATAAGATATCGATTATTCGGTGCATATCTTTCCCATAGATTGCCATACGATTGCAATACCGGTAATGATGTTTGAGTCGATCTATCGTCTCATTAATGATTGCAATACTCTATGTCATTCAAGTGCTGATGAGCTCAAAAACAAAGCTCACAAAACATTGCATCTTATACTCAACGATTGAAGGCTTGAAATAGATTGAAATGCCTTTTGTAAAGCCGCTGACCTCCCGCTGCTCTCCAAATTGGGGAGAGAACATCTTATGGGCACTCGTAAGCTATAAGACCACAGGTGTTCCCCTAACTTAGCGATCATTTATCGCCATAACATGACCTGGACATTTTAATATGTCATCCAAACATGGAGAGGTGCAAAGAAAGGGCGGACCATTCCTTGTAAAGGTTGCCGTACAAAAGCACTCATCGAATTACTTGGGCTCAGGAATCGGAGGAATTGGGCGGAGGTTTCATCTAATCATAAATATATTGCTTTTATTTTATATAAGTTAAGTTATGGTCTCTTCTCTCAAAACAACAGATGTTTTGCTTAATTTAAGGTCAAATCGTTTCTCTCTTTTTATTGCAACTTATAATACAAATAACTTCAACGAAACGATTGTTTGTTTGACTACCGATTGCTTTAACAATAAAAAGTATATCAAATGAAAGATAATTAATTGATTGCAAACTTTTCTTCAAATCTTAACCAATTAATAGTCAATTGAATTCAAGTTATTTAGTATTAAAAGCAATTTTTAGTCCAAATATTGTTTTAAATGGTATTTAATGCTAATTCGAATGCTTTATGTCATTACAAACCCTTAATCCAAGCAATAAACCCCTATTTCTGCGGTTTATCAAATGTTATGTCTTTTTATTTAATTTTATTTATTTTTAATAAAATTAATCCAATTATAAACTCTATTATCATTCAAAAGCCATTTATAACACAAGTATTATATCATATTAAATGCTATTATTTTTATTGTTTTTGCGTTAATTTGTAAAAATAATGCTTTAGTTAACTCATTATGAATTAATGCAAACAATTATAATGTAATAAAATAATTAAACGCCTCATAAGAAGAGTAACAAAAGTTGTCTGATGTCTGATGTGTTGAAAACAAGTTCATTTGAATTTAGTTCGAGACCAAAGTTGAACAAAAATAATAAAATCAATTAAAGACTCGAATATATTGTGCGAAAATGAAGTGATGTCTAAAAAACATCATAAAATGAAATAAATAAACTTTTAAGAGTTTTTTGATTTCTTGGTTGTGTTGAAGGACTTGACAAGAGATCAACATTTTATGAATATTTTATTATTCACTTTATTTGAACGCAATTATATTTAGTATATTATAAACAATATATTATATATCGATGAAAAACATTTAAATTTTTATTATAAGCCATTAAATTAACATTTTTTTATTGCATTTTATTTGTTGCAAAACACATATAATCTTTTAATTGGAAAGGCATTCAGTTCTTCAATTTCTCAAACTTTATTTAAACACATTTTGAATCATTTAAAAGTACCCGGAATTATATGAGACGTTAATATTACATATTATTACTCAATTTCGATTAAATTCTCATTAAAATAATTATTAATTGAAATCCATATAAAAACTCATATTTAAAAACTGTATAAAATGAAAGCAAATAAAACAAATCCGATATTAATGACTGATTTATATTTATATTTTTGTTAATTATATTTAATATAAATTCAATTCATTTCATATAATGGATTTAAAAGCATATAATTGCTATTCGTTTTATATAATGTCAAAAATAATTATAAAATGCGTTAAAGTTTTTATTTAAAACACGAAAAATTAATTGATATTTGAATGAAATCAAAAGTGCTTTTACTTACTGTAAAGTATATACAAATTGTGTAAAAACTTAAATACAGAAAATGTTATTAAATATTCTGTGAACTATGAAAACCTCAAAATTCAATTCATCATTCATTTGTATTACTGTATAATAGATAAGAAAGACTTTTAAAGGGTTTTAACGCTTCAATAGAACTGAAAATTAGAGAATTATTATAATTAATTACTTTTGCGGAACTTTTTTTAAGTTGTTTTGAATATTCAAAAAAACATTCAATGATTTAGTAAATTGTTTTGAATTGTGTTGAATAAAGTTATTAAAGAAAACAATGACTATTATTGATATTTCATTTGTTTCATTACATGCAAACATGAGATTAGTTTCTCATCGATTGAACATTTTTTTGTTCAAAACTCTATATATTTATTGAGGCGTTCAATAAAAATCCGAATCCTTTGTAATATATTTGTTGGCAATGAATATAAAATTAAACGATTGTTTAAAAACTCTTTTCAGTTGTTTGACAGAAAAATGTTGTGTTCGAGGGATAACCAGGATATTGATTATACAAGCATCACCTTGGTCATCAAAAAACACTTAATTAAGTCTTAACTTATACTTTATTTATCTTTTTGTTCGTTTTGTTTGAATAATATTTGATTAAAAGGTTTTACAAAGAAATATCAGAACTAATGCTGTGAAGAGACACTAAAAGACGCCGATGTTTACCATTGAGGCAATCGGTTCTGAAGTTTCATAAAAACATTAAAATATTACAAATGTTTCTTTAGTTGTGGTCATTAAAGGCAACCTATAATTGCAAACACCGGCTGTCCGTAACAGAGCTTCGCTTATGGATCACGTTTTTGGAGATGATTGCCATCATTGCTATGATAGTAGTGAAAGCTTTTGATTGCAATGATATGCAATGATATGCCGGTGCTTGAAGTATACGATTGAAGAATATGTTAAGAAAGATGATTGTCATTGCATTGCCCGCATTGTATGCCTGATCATAATATATGAACTCATGTTTGATTCCTGGGCGGGCGTATGGATGCAAATAATTATTTGCTTCACATTCTCACATGTAATTAATGCCCAGAAGCTATTGTGAAGCTATTGTGAAGAAGCCATTGAATACTTGGTTCAGTACTGCACACAAACTCACTTTCATTTGTCTAACCTTTGTTTTGCATTTTTTTTAATTATTGTTTTTGAGATTTTTTTCACTAAAATTAAAGACATTTTAAATATAGTTTTAAATATAGTTTACTTAAAAATCTCTTATATTTAATGAGAGAAAACATTTTCTCGAAATATTCTATTCAATTATGGATTTAATTGTTGTTTGATTTTTATTTCAAAGACGTGTTTCAATCGCTTCGTTGGTAATAGTGTTTATTTTACATTAGATTGTACTGGAATGTACAGATAGATTGTACTAGCTGCATTCAACAGTTCTCGTAATCGCTATAAAAGACTGAAATCGTTTTAAGTTTTATAATGTTTTCTTTGATAGTAATTATGGACAGTATTGAATGGTGCAAGCACATTTGCATGTGCATTGCTATTGCAATTAAGTTAAGATCATTTCGTTTAAACATTTGATCAAAAGACTAAAAGATAAAAATATGACACAATATGACAACAAATAACACAATTTGTTGTAAATTTTTTATCAATTTTTAAAAATCTGTCAGAGCTTTGGAAGCTGTCAGAAGGGTATTGTCAGTACATATTAAGGAAAGTCATTTCAATTATCGATTCTGGGCTCTTCTCAACACAATCGAAGAATTCAATTCAATTTATATCACTATTAAAATCAAATTCATTATTGGTTTTGATTTTGCTTAAAAATGTCATCAAAACAATTGTTGTGAAGGTATGAGAAAAAGTCCGTTTATGTTATGGTGTGTTTGTGGATCGGGATATCACCAGAAGCAGCACCTGTTACAAAGTTTGCACACTTCTTGCGCCCAAACGTTTGCCATTAATGTTGAGCATCGGAACGATTTGCAGACTTTAATGACTTTGCAATTATTAAGACTGAGAGACAGACACACAATACGTGACTTCCGTTAACAAGTTTAGAGCTTCCATACGACCAAAAACCGGCCATAACTGCAATAACTGCTAATTTCATCGCTATATATCTCTCAAATGCAACCGAAAAATGAAAAAAAGTCTATAATTTAGTGGAAGCAAAGTGTCTGTAATATAACATTTGTATAACATTTGTATAAATTTTAAATATAAATGAGTGAAACAAAACTAGAAAATAATAATAAGTGAACTTGAATTTCACGAATAATAATATGGAAAACAATATACCATTAGACCATTAGAGGCAATAAGTCTTAGATGACTTCTCTCATTCAATTTGGACGCCGCTGTCATGTCATTACATTTGTTGTATAATTGAATTAAAACTAAGATTTCGTTAATCGCAGACTATTTCTACAGATTGTTGTCTCGCATAATAGAAATGCAGATGACTTTTGACGCTTTTATTTCACATTTCAGTCATTAATATATATTTATTGCAATAATAAACTTAATTTATAGGGACGTAACGAATCGACTTTTACATAAACCATTAGGGGCTCAGCTCCCTGTCCTCTCAGACCTCTCGCTCTCGTTAGCATTGAATACAAAAAACTTCTGCTCAAAAATCAATGCATTATTACATTTAGTGTTTGGTTTGCAATGAAATTATTTCTCTTTCAATCGATTTTAAAAATGATTTAACAATGAATTAAATTATTTTTGTTAATACAAAGTTGCCTTGGTCAATGGCTACTGCCTTGGTCAATGGCTATTGCCTTGGTCATAGTTCATGACCATTAACCACAAATTAGACAATGATATCAAACAAAAATTAAATAATTAATTAAAGTCTATATTTAAGTCAATTCGATATGAATAAAAATTTTGAGGAAGTTTTTGGAAAAAAATTCTAAAATTTAAAAAAATAAAAAAATTCAATTAGTTTATGAAAATACTATACAATCAGTAAATTATATCACTTATAGTTTGTGTTACTTTTGCTTCAAAATGTTTGGCATATAATGAAAAATGTTTGTCTAAACCGCCGAACAGTAAGTAATACAAAATGAGCAAAAGAGCGATCAATTTTGCCTAGATCACATCTGTTTGTGTGAAAAAGACCCCGGGCTAACAATTAAACCTTAATAATAAGGGGCGAAACACAAAGAGAGAGAGAGAGAGAAGACTCGAATGCATTAATTATGTTTTAATTTTATATAAACACTAATCAAAAAATATATTATATTATACTTGAGATGAATTCTTATCATAAACTCTGTCTTTCATTGAGATTTGAATAATAATATTAAGCCTCTATTGAAACAAATCAAATAAAATGTATTCACAAAATATAATTATAGAGTTGACTATATTTTGGCCAAAATTATGTTTATTATGTTTATTATTGCGGATATGACTTTGTATTAAATTATTATTTTGAAACAAATTGAATATAATTGAAAATTTGAATTCAAATCATAGATAGTTTTCTTCGTTAGAATATAAGCAAAACTGTGGCAATGATTGATATATTATTTTGATTATTAAAATTATTTTTAATTAATTTTCTCATAAATAAAACAAAATTAATTTAAGCAAATATTAAATGTTTTTCAATGAAATATTTTTAAAAATCAATCACTTCTTAAACTAATGAATGATTTAATGTCGAAAACGTATTGAGAATATGATTGAAATGAATTTAAATTGATTTCTATATATATTTAAAGTATCTTGATCATTTTAATCATTCTTTATTTCAATATTTTGCAGAATTTGATTCATATCTTATCTATCGAATGAACGGATGATATTCAAGAATATATTCTGTATTGAAATATAATATAAACTTAATTCTTAATTATAAATAAATGTCTTTTTATGTAAATTAGTAATTGATTTATTAGTTTAGTGTAACTTATTTTCATCTTTATATTCGTTGTCATAATTTAAATCAAAAATTAATGCAATATTTATTGTGGAAATGGTTTCGAATTAAAGATAATTTACATAAAACTATTAATATTTTATTTTGCGGTTAAGGAATGATTTACTCGAAAGTGAACTTTATATTTAAGCGAATGCTTTGGTCTTTAAAATATATTGCAAACCATTTTTAGATAACAATGTATTAAAAGCAGAAAACAATCGATGCGTTAAATAATGTGTGTTAAGGATCGGTAGCTGTGATTGCTTTCAATACACTGTTTCTAATAACTTATTATTTAATATTAATGTATAATAAATCTGAAAGTTTGGCCGCATTTGATTGATGCCAACGACGAAGCACTGGTATATGTAAACCTCACTCTAAAGTAAAGCACAGACACTATTACCACCAAAACCATCACATTCTCCACAAAGATTGCATTTATAAAAGAAGAACAATTTCACGCAAAAGCTGTTCCGTTTGTTAAGATAAGGCGCGTTGACATCGATTAATGGCTGAGAGAGAGAGAGAGAGAGAGAGAGAGAGAGAGAAGATCGG
>JAQIXR010000220.1:0-39223 GCA_034700825.1 Quadroppia sp. Gr-Ori-00064 | reverse complement strand
GAAAATTATTTCAAAAATTACTTCATTTCTTCAAAATATATTTAATACTGTTTATGGTTTGCCCACACGATTCATATCAGTCTTGCCTTCAATATTGTGTCAAAAAAAGTACATTTTTCTCAAATTTTGTTCAATAGAGAAGAAAAAATTGTGACAAAAAAATGCAATATTTTGTGAAAAGTCACTTAATATTTGCGATGAGACTAAAGGAAAATCTTTTTGTTTACTTTTATGCTTAAAAAAAGGTAAAAATTGAAATTTATTGTCAAAAATAAGTGAAAATAAATACAATATTTTTTCTAATGATTTTTGATTTATAAAAATGATATTTATTTTGTGAATTCAATCCTTTGGTTAACTTTTGGGTCAACACAATAGGTGTTTGACTTTATTGTAGTTTTTGACGAATGGTTTCAAATATTGAAATCAATTTCAAATTCCAGTCAAAGGTATTAAAAATGGTCTTTTATTTTGTGAAAATCGTATTATTAATAATTGTTATGTCAGTGTTTGAGGTCAAGACCAGTCTTTCCTTCGAGAAGTAGTCATTTCCGCCGCAATGCCCTAACTATATACAGGAACGGTACTAATTGACGGATGGCATTCCGTCTCTATTTCTTACATAAATATTATATAAAATAAAAAGTTTTAAAACAATTGAATATTTTTAAAATGCGAATGAGAAGGTGCTTTCAACGAATGAGACAGGTTAAATTATGCTGAAATTATGTTCATATCAATACTGCAATGAAAATAATAATTAATTATTAATATAATTAAAAATTAATTAATAAAAAGTTTTATTCAAATTAATACAAAAACATTGTTTTAATTCATATAACGATTAGAATTAAAATTATTAAAAATATTTGAATTAAGAATTAAAAAGATTTTAAAATTTAATATTTTTATCAAACATTTGATGTCTGAAAATATTTTAATCTTTTAAGTCTTATCGGAAACAATGTTAAAAACAAAAATGAAATTAAAATTGAAAACAAAAAAACTATTTATAAGTCATGAAAAAATGTCGTTATTTGAAGACAAAAATTCGTTTGGATTTAAGCACAAAAAAAAACTTTTTTACTTCTATTCAAAGTATTTATTGAATGTTTTGACAATTATATGTTTGGACATATGTATGGTTAGAGGGAATGTATGGACAGGGTGTTAGCGGTGGGAAGGAATCACATTTTTTGAGCAAAGGAAAAGTAATGAAAATTGTGTGTTAAAAAACTTGAGAACATTTACAACATATAGTGTTATGAATGGAAAGGGATTTAAAGAATATCTGAAATATTTTTCAATCGATTTGTGTTTTATTTAAATAAAGTTATTATTATTTATGAATAAAAATCAAAAACCAAATGAAAAAGAGATTTCATGTGAATCTGATGTGATATATTCGTTGGTCTCATCAGAGAGTTGTCATCAGACATATTGTCAGACATATGGTATATAAATATTCTGTGTGTGAATGAAAAACAAATAATAGACACTTAATATAAATTCTTTGCCTTATTATTGAGAAACACATTAAATGAAATCACATTTTCATAATCAAGTGATTCGTCTCTCGTTTTAAACACATGAATGAAATGAAAATTCTTAGACATTAATAATCAGACAAATATATTGTATTTTTAAAGAACTTATTCTTTAATAAAGTTTTTGTTTTGAGAATCCATTTGTTATAAGACGTGATCAGAGAAACTGATCCACTCTTTGACCGAAAACAAACATTTCTTTGAATTTCATTTTAAGGCCAATATTTTGTTTGAGGCCATTCAATAGGTACGTACGCCTATAGTTGTGCATTTTGACCCCTCTCTCACCCCAAATGTGATTGGCATTCATGATGATTGTTGGAGTTGATTGTGATTCAGAGAACAGGCATTGATTGATATCTTCAGTTCAAGATATCGTTTAATGAAATGATATAATTGAAGGAAAGGCAGTCATAAGAAGGAAAGGTATCGATAAAACTGTTTTGCGAGCATTAGATATATATGGAGTAATTGCAAAACTTAACCATTTTGTACCTCAAGAAGGATAATGAAGAACATTATATGGTTTTATGCACTATTTGTATGTAGTTTTGAATGACATGAAAAGTGGTTATAAAAGAGTTGTTTAATAACAATCAATAATTAATTTCATCGAAAATTTTATTTGAATTATGAGTCAAAGGAAATAACATTTTATAAATATTTTTTCATACTTTTGTGAACAATATTTTACATGATTTTAACAATTTATTAAATTTGAGAACAAATGACAAAATTTATTTTACTGTAAATTATATGATTATATAATTTGAATTACACTGAATATATTGAAATTTCAGTTCACATGAATGCAATCGATTATTAATAGAGATATTATTCTCAAATATTTTCACTAATTCTTCGATAAGTAAGTAATTTGTGTTTGTTTTTTTTGGACACTATTTCATGAAATGATACTTAAATTGTCATAAATATAACGTTTGAATATCTGAACAGAAAAAACCTATACCTTATACAGAATGGGATAACCTTTCATATTTATGTTTATTGTAACAAATTTCTAACATTTTTATTCTTATTGAATGATTCTTTGGTTCACTTTTTATCCATTTATTTTCTCATTGAAAGTTTGCACAAAATATCAGCGAATCTTCACTTAAAAAGTTGTGTCTATTTTTGTTGAGTCAAACCATTATATATACTCTTCATATAAAATATTGTATATTTTTAAACATCTATTGCTTCTCATATGCGATATAAACGTCTTCACAACAAATAAAAGTATATTTATATATATTATAGACCAGGAAAGGCTTGTTTGACGTCTCTATTGATTGCATTCACAAATATTATTAATTGTTTCGCAAAAAAACTATTATTTTATTATAAGATATTAATTGTATTTTATTTGATATGAGTTTGTATTTGATATTAAACTCGAATCGCGTGACTCCATGTCCGGCACAACCCTTAATGGTGACGAGTGGTGAGAGCATAGGGTGCCAACAGTGTCTCGCCGTCTATAGATGTAGTGACACCCGTTATGTGGGAGGCCTTACTCGAGGCCAAGAATTCAATGGTTCGGGCGATCTCTTGAGGTTCGCCGAGACGTTTGAGTGGGAAGTGAAGCAATTGATCACTAGCTAACTCTTCTTCATCCAAACCTACTCTTCCAAACACTCTGGGCTTCAAAAACGACGGACTGTTAAATGATTTTAAATATTAATAAAAAATATTTATTTGATTTTTATTTATTGTATTTTCAATCATTTATTTATATTTCATTCGTTAGACTTTTCTATCAATCAGTCAATAAATAATAAATAATTTTTTGATAAATTTTGATTTTTCGCCTTTGATTCAATGGATTGCTTTCACGCAATTTAATGTTTTTCATTACATTTATAATACATTACAAAAAATACCAAATTTTGCAATTCGTGCGAAATTTCAATTAATGTATCGAATGATAGATCAGAATAAATAACATTAACGAAGATTTTTATAAAAGTTAATCAAATAAAATAAATAATATTAATTGTATTATAATTTCTATTCACAATCACATTTAATTATGCCTTTCCTCTTATGTCTCACTCAGTGTAAACATTATAATCAGCTCTTTTTCATAGAAAATCAAGTGTTTTGTAAATCCTATGAATTCTTAAATTGTTATAAATTTATATTAATTGTTGAAATTTGATTAAATAATGCCTTACTTAACGACACGTGAGTTTTTGCGTGACCCATACCCTTAATGCCAGTTCCACACATGTATGTGCTCTCAACACATGGATGAGTGCTTTAAAACTTCCCACATTCTTAAGTCATATAATTTTTTTTATATTTATCTGTTTTTATCGATTTTTATTATAAGAATTATTTATAAATGTTATATAAATCAAAAATTGTTTATCAATTGATTTCTAGGAATTCAGTAAAGAATGTCTTTTTATATTAAATCTAAACTACAATTGAAAAACAATTTAATTATTTGTTGGCAAAGAATTATAAATAAAATCACTTTCAATGAAAGAATTTTTGAAATATTTTTATAACAATTTTTTTGTTCAAAGAATACAATAATTTTAATTAAAAACTCTGACAATTAAAAACTGTGAGAAAAATGTTTGACTCACTTAACACTATTGACTCGGATTCCCTTCGGCTTCAGTTCAATGGCCAAACACTTTGTCATGGCGTCGAGTGAGGCCTTTGACATGCAATACATGGCATAGTTGGCCACCTGTCAGGTGCGGTCATTGCAATACATCGTTAATAATTGAAACATTTTATTATGATTTGTGATGTCGTACCGAAACAGTCGACGCACGACTCGACACGTTTATTATGACTCCGTGTGTAGTCTCCAGGTGTGGAACAGCCAATTGACTTCATGTGAGGACAGACATCAAATTTAATCATATATGACTGATGTGTGCCATGACATACCTGAGCAAATAGACTGAGCGGACATTGACGTGCATTATGTGGTCAAAAATATAGGCCGACTTCGGGTCGTCTATAGGACTAATTCCGCAGACATTTGCGTTGTTGACCAAAATGTTGAGTTTTCCGAACTCCCTGATAGTTGTCCGGATCAGTCTTCTGATGTCACAGTCTTTGGTTAGGTCTGCGATCACTTCAATCACCTGTCGTTTTAAATATGAATTTCTTTATTGATTAGTAATTATATAACTCCTCAGTCATGACATCAGACCTCAGCATGTCTTGTGGCCAGACATCTGCACTGTTGGGCAATACGTGTCGTTCTGTGTATGTCTCTACCGGTGACCACAACATTGGCTCCAAGTTTTACGAAATGCATTGCAATCACAGCTCCGATACCAGAACTGGAACCTATAATTTACATGAAAACAAAAGTCTATTTATATTTATATTAAATATGATTACCAGTTATGAGAACGACTTTCCCGACGAAAGGCATAACTATTTTATGCAAATAAGTATTGAATTTGAATTGGGATAAAATTAGTGAAAACAATACAAATCATAATATGAATGATTGAAACGTTAGAAGAGTTTGTGTCTCATATTTATATGCAAAACCATTCAATCGATTCTCTCATAACTTATTTAATAAAATATTATTTCAAAAACAATTCAATATCTATTGAAACGCAAAATATATTATATTATATGTTTTGATCTAATTCTGTGATTGTCTTCAATCGATATTTGGGTCAATTATGAATATTATGATAACACACGACAATCAAAGTATTAGCTACTGTATTAGCTACTGTTCCCCGACATTGACATTGAACTAAATGCTTGGATGACCGGCGCTGACGTCAATCGCTTGTTAATGTCCGATAATATTCATAATTTCAAAACCATTTTCATTAAGTGATTTAATTTTATTAAAATCAAAATATTTTTGCAATTGTTTTGCAATTGTTTTGCAATTTTTATGTTAATATTTATCAAAAAAGATTTGATAAATGTTTGCATAAAATGACGTAAATTATAATAAATATAATTATCAAAAAAGAGACTTAAATTGAATGTAAATTTATTGCATAAAAGAATATGTTTTCAAAATATCAGTTAAGAAATACATAAGAAATTATGATTTTTAGATCAAATTTACGAAAACTAATTAAAGTTAAATCAATTCAAATGTAATGTTCTTTCAAATCATTTATTATTCATTCATTTAATTAAAAATTGAATAATTCCTGAAATCAATGCAAACTTTCAATTATATCTAACTATAATTACGTCAAAAAACCCAAAAATACTGTAATTATCAAAATTTGGCAAAACTTTGTCAAATATTTTCTTTAAACAAAAATTGCATTCAAATAACATTTTAATAATAATGAAATATTTATTATAAATATTGAAAGTTATAAATAATTGCAATTATTTACAGTCAATGAAAATGTTATAAAAATTGTTTAAAAAATTAATTTATAAAAAAATGGTTAAAAAGTCTTTTAAACTATGTTTAAGTCTATGAATCAAAAAGAGTTTCTTCTCTTTCTGATAGTTGTCTGTCTTGAAGGCAATGATAAAACATTTTTTGAATCACAACTGAATTGTTTATTCAGAACTGAGACCAATGTCTCGATAATAGACTTATCCTTTGACTGATTGGTCACTAATTCTTGAATTTTGTTTTTCATATCAATAGAAATCCATTCCATTTGATCCATACGTGAATTCAATCCATCTTTAGATTCGTTAAGTGTTTTGAGATTATTATTAACAGAGGTTTGTATTGTATTGAGTTTGGACTGCATGTGTTTGACCCGTCCCAAGACGTCCGCGTGTCCAGAGGCGTACTGTTCCAACACATCCTTAATGTCGTAGGGCTTAAGAGCTCTATTGAAATGTCTTCGAGAGATGAAGTATTTGACGACACGGAGGAATCGTATGGCAGTCTTCTCCTGATCAGTGAGCGCCTTATGCCACTGGTCTTCAGGCAATAGACTGTGGGATCGGATGTGCATTTTCCAGGTGACGGTAGATGTGGATGTCTCACCGGCCGCATAGCACCTCCACGTCCATTGAATCAGTTTTGCTGTCATTTAAAAATGTATTCAAAAACAAAATGAAAACAAATATCTAATCAATAATTGATAATATCTTTCAAAATACCTGCCGGTTCCCTGCGTTTACCCATTTGCCGGTTCCTTTGCTGTTCCTGAACCTAAAAATGATTCAAAACATTATTTTTATTTATTATTTCAAAAATTAGTTTTGAATTCAATTGAAATATAATTTTTAAATCTTTTTTAAAAGTGATGTTAAAAGGGTTGAGGACATATACCTTGAGTGCCAGTCCTGTTCCCAGTATTCCGGCCGGTAATGCAAATATTGAAACACCAATTATTATACAAAAACACGACAAAAATTTGCCGATTGGTGTAACGGGACTCATATCTCCATACCTATGCGATGAGAGAACATATGAATTTGAATTTAAATGAATTGAATCACTGAATACCCGACTGTGCAAAGGGTTATGACTCCCCACCACATCGACGCCGCGATGCTATTGAAGGCCGGATTGATGTCCTTTTCCACAAAATAGATGGCGAATGATATGAAGAGCAGAGATAAGAAGCCCATGTATGTGGTTATGGCTAAATGTTCTCTCTGAGCCCAGACAACAGATGCCATCAGACGCCAGGGTCTGAACCTATGCTCGAGTCGAAGCATTTGAAAGACTTGAAGGAAACGAAATCCTCGGAAGTATATGAAAAGTGTATGTCTTTTGGTGTCGAAGAACAAGACAATACATGAAGTAATTATCACAAAAATGTCAATTATTCGAAAGGGATTCCTAAGGCTTTTAAGGGGGAAATGTGTTTTAAAATGATTTAAATGAAAATTAAATCAAATGACTCACAAACGAAACTTTCCACTAATACCCTGGTCTGTTAGGAACAATTGAATTGAATTACAATTAAATTGAATTACAATTAAATTGAATTAAGACATCGATTACTAACAGTGAGATATACAGGAACTGCTCCAAAATCTGGCCAAGAATTCAGAGCTGAAGAGAACTGCTATCAAAATGTCCATATATTTGATACCATTTATGGCATAGTTTTCATAATCTGAATGAAATTAATTGAAAATATGATCAAAATTTGCAGTTTTTATGTAAAACATTCAAACATTTGTTCAAAAATATTAAAAAAATTTTTGAAGGCTTTAATGAAATTAAAAGTTAAACAAAAAATCAAATTATGGGTCAAATCATAAATACCTGAAATCGTGGAAAATATAGTTAAAAGCAAACAAATAAATACAACAAACGATACAAATATATGATAACTGAAGGCTACCATTCCTCGTGGTCTTTGCAAGAAGTTATATACACCGATCTTTTCTCTATAGAAGGCAACGTCATTGTGGTATCGGTGCAGAGGAATGGGTCGACCGAGAATGGACAGTCTGTATTTTGTTTGGACCCTCTTCTCACACTGTCTTGAATACAATCTCTTAATTAAAGACTTCTTTCGATTTGATTCATTTGACTCAATATCTGTCGAATTGATTAACTTTTTGTCATTAAAGAACTTGTCGTCAAATATCTGATCACAAACTCGGCATTTGTTTGGCATCACATTTGCATTGGTTATGAGATTGTTGTCATTATTGAGATTCACTTTATCTGTATAATTGTTATCCATATTATGGCCACAACTGTCCGACGCTTCACATGTAGGCTTAGTTTCCGTCCAATTCAAGTCTTCTCGGTCTTCGCAAACACTATAGCATTCAATACTGGATTCATAATCCCGTGCCTCAAGTCTGGAACTGATTGGCGATGAGTGTAATGAATCCATAATTAACTGACCCTTCAATCAGATAACGTTTTATTACTTTTAAGCGCAGAATATTTTTGTGTCTTTTCGTCAAAACATAAACTTTTTTTCACTTCATTTTCCACTTAATGTTAAATGATTTGATTTTTTTTGCAAATATTTGTCAGATTTTTCCAAAACAGGATTTCGTAATGAAAACCATTTTATTTTATTGTCGACTTTTGAATAGTTTTTTGAAATTAAAATAAAAACAGATTTCAATAATTGAGTAAATATTTTGATTTTTCATATATTTAAACAAATTTTGTTTGCGATTAGATCTCAAAAAATAGTAATAAAATTCTTCATTAATTTGTTGACAAAATTCAATATAACTTTTTAGGCGAAAAAGTCCATTAAAATAATATTTGAGTGAATTTTGATTATTTTCGATAAAAAAGATAAATATATTTATAATAATTTAAATTACATTAAGACATGAATTTTATTTGATTTTTTGGTGATATTTTCATTATTTTGAGTCAACAAAACATTTGATTTCGTGAATAATCGCTATTTTTGTGAACAATATATCCATAAATCGATTGTTAATACAATAAATCCAATACAAGATTGAAGGTTAGATTTGACACATTTTTCTAACACTTATTTATTTAGAAAATTATAATAAAATTATTCAATGAAAAGTTGAATATTTAAAACTTTACACAAATTTTTAAACTTATGTTTTGACGACAATTCAATAAAACTATTTAATGATTAATATATTATTTATAGAATTATTACATCATTTTTGGTGAAGATCTCAATAAAAAATCTAAAATTTTTAAACCAATTTTAAGCAATGAATTCACAAATAAAAATCACATTATTTTTCATTAAAATTCTTGAACTTCTCATAAATTAATGTCATTTGATTTTAATCAAAATTTTTATTAAACTGAAAACTAAATTATTTCACTTTTGTTTAAATGTTGAAAAAAAACTTTTAAAACAAAAAAAAATAAATTTTAATATAAATTAAATTTTTTTAATAATATTTTATATCTGTAATAATAATGGAAACTATTTATGAAATAAATTAAAGATTTTTATATAAGATTTCATACAGTATTATGATTGCAATTAAGGATTCAATGAAAGAAAGTTTTATTACTGAAAATATTAGGATTTTTTTTTCATAATTGTTGCGATAATTTCCTTCAATTTCTAACGACTTAATAGAGAGAGAAAATGATGATTGAATTTGAATTATTGCCAACATTTTGAATATATAAACAAATATGATATCATATTATGTTTAAAACATTTTTTATTCATTGAATGCCATTTCAAATGATTTAATAAAACATGAAATATATTCTGTTTTTTAATATTGAGTCAATTTTTAAAAATCTCAAAAATTTAAGCATATTTTTGATCCATATTTGTAGCACAGATTCAAACTATCGGTGAAAACAGAGTTGAATAAAACGGTTATAAAATGAAATAATTGAATATTGAATATACGCCAGGTGACATCAGGTGACATACCTGTGCACCTGACATATCGCTTTCAATGGACTGTAAGGTAATGTCAGTCAACAAACCAAATGAAAAATTATGAAATGAATTAAATTAAAATAAAAACAATCGAAAATATGGACAAATATTGTGTGAAATTTGAAACTATAACAAAGGCTAACACAAAAGTGATATCATATTTGACACAACCATTCAATCATTTATAAGTGTTTTATGCATTTTATAAATCAAATGAAAATATTTTGTAATATATTTTCAAACAAATTATTTGATGCTTTAAATGATTGAAACCCTTTTGCTATTTATAAAAGCATTTCATATTTATTATAAAGTTTTTGCATAATTTATATTTGAATATTACTTACAATTTTTGTAAAATATTTTCAGTCTTTTTAGACATGAAAACTCAAATCACTTTTAAAACTGAAACCAATATTATTATTAAAAATGTTTACTTATTACAAGTCGAGACAGATTCAAAAATAGACCATAATTTCAATCGCAATAAAATTATATATAATTTGAGACTAAATTTCGTAGTTTTTTGCAGTTATACTCAAATTACTCTTAAGTTTAGATATCACTAAAAGATATATTTTAGCTAATATTACATCAAAATAACCATTCATTGCTCGAAAGACAGTAAAATTAGTGATAAATAAAATATTAAAACAATATTTGATTTATTTGTTTAGATATGTCTTTAAAATACTGTTCATTCAAATAGAGATTTCAAATATCAAAATGTTTTCAAATGTTTTTGATTAGATATAAAAATGTTTATATTATTGAAATGAGATATCAATAGACTTGTTGTAGTGGACAGGTATTTGTGGTCAATCTGTCCAACATTTGACAACTTTTATCATTGAAATAAGTTTATAACAAATATTTAAACTTTAATTACTTTTTAATTGTTTGTATAAATAATTTTAATGCAAGAAATTCAAAAAACCCCTGAAATAACAAATGGTGTAAATATTTTTGTATTAAATTATGTTCAAATCAATGGTCTATTTATAATGAACTTGAAGTTTATAAACCATTTTCATAATTAGGTTTATATCTCAAGATTTTGTTTGACATCTGTTTTGTGTTTAAAAATAACTTTTGTTTTAAAGACATTTAAATTGTTTTTTTCATAAAGAAATTCAATTAAAATATAATATTCTTTTCATAAAATAATATTCAAATTATTATATAAATTCAATTATAAGCAAAGTTTAGAATTTTGTAATTATATTATATTTTATTGAATTAATAATTAGTGAAATATATAAACATAAGTAAAATGATTAACAAAACAAATATTCTTCAAATTCACAAAATGTTTGCAATGTTTGATATATGTGTGATATTTACTAAACACTTGAATCATAATAAATATCGAATACAAGAATATATTTATAGATAAATAAAATTGTTTTTCATTTTTATTCATTTCTCAACAAAAGCATAATTTTATCAAATTATACATTATTTGAATAAATATTTTTCGATTTTCACATCATTTGCAACTGTTTTCTCAAACCAAACCTTTTCGCACTTCAACCACATTTTTATACTCATTGTTAACCCATTGTTAGAACACATTTACCTTATGATCAACCCTTTGAACCAACTCTTATGAAGCGTTTTTTGAATACAAATTGCATTGAATAGGAAAGTTGGCAAATGTCTGACCACATCCTTGTGGTTGTGAACTGAATGTTCACATTCTTTATAAAATATTTTGAAATTTTTATAATTTTTAAAATCTCTTTATATTTATATATTCTATGTTTATATTTATGTAATATTAATACTATTTATTTGATTCTTATGTCAATAAATTGATGTCAAATGACATGTATTTCCAAACCAAAAGTTATATTTCATTTTCAAAACTATTTATTGAAATTTATTTCACTTTTTATCCAAAATTAGATTTGAATTAAGTTTTAAAAACAACATTTGGATCAGAGATAGACAAGGTCCAAACTGACAGGGGGTATGGAAAATTTCTGACCTCAGAAGGGATAACATTATAAGGGTGTATTTTTCCAACTGACAAATTGGTTCTTTAAAATAAATCACATATTATTGAATTTTAACGATATTTGTAAATATATAAACAATTTATCATTAATTCATTTATAGCTAAAATGTTTTGCAAAATTAAAACTAAGAGTTGTTTCTTATTAAAAATGTTTTATATTTTTATTCAAATCAAACAATTTTCTTAACATTCACTTAATGTAAACAATATTTGTTGATTCAATCGATTGAATAAATCTCTTAAAAATGTCTCAAATGACTCTTTCGTAAGGACTGGACTCTTGAGAAGGAATGATATCTTTTAAATAAAATACTCCAAAATTCAATTTCAAGAAATATTTTCAAAACTATATTTAGTTTTTCTTTTGAATATCAAAAATGATTCTCAAATATCATAAATATATTGAAATATATTGAAATGATTTGAAATATTTTTTTTATGAATACTTTAACCAAAATTATATTCAATTCACAATTAATTGTTTAATTTTTTTCATATAATATTTTCAATGAAATTTTTATAACATTAGTGGTTATAATGAAGTAAATGATAATTAATGAATGAAAGGACAGTTATTATATGATTTCAATTGTTTTTTGCCATATATTGAGTCGTTTGAAAAGCAAATCAAGAATTTGTTTCTCTTTTGAAATATAGATGAAAAGCAAAGCAAAGAATAATCTAAAATGTGATATATATTGAGTATTAGGACATGACTTGGATTTTAATTTATAAAACAAATGGCAGACAATCAAAGGGAAAGGCATTCAATTGGTTCACATATCAAAAAGTGGAACTCTTTTTAATATCTGTTCACATGAACTCAATTTGACATTTAATTGCAGACATTGAAGGCATTGAAGGCACCGATAGTTTCATTATTTCTAATGTAATTCTATGAGAAGTTTCATTTCATGTCTCCATATGTTTGTCATTTAAACATTAAATACATTTAAAACACAATTATTAACATTGAGTTTGAGTTTGTTTTACTTAAATATCATTCAATAAAATCAATTCATGAGTGAAGGGGCGAATGAAAAGGGATATACATTATAATCTATTGATATACCCCTTTCTCAGGTGGTATTTAAGCATTACTCAAAGGTTTAAAAATGATTATGAATTACGTCTCTATAGTAGGCCTCAGCCCTTCGCCGGTATATAGAATACAGTATATGAAAAGGTATGTCAATGAAACCCATTCTTTCGATGACAATATGCCTAACCCTACTAAGGCCTGGGATGTGTTGGTTGGCTCTGATTTGCCGAATCAAAGACTGTGAAGAAGGGATTGGAGTTATTTCTCAATTATCACAACTTTTATATAACTTATTCTTCAGAAGCATTTGAAGAATAGATACCGATTTACTTAAGGGAACGACCGGTGCTCTGAATTCAGTCATACCCTTTGAGGGTTTTATGTGATCTTAAATATTAATAACCAATAAATTGTTTAATATATAAATACAATAAAAATATATAATTAATGTTAAAATTAGATTAGATTTGAATAATAAAAATAAATTTTATTGAATCTAATAATTAATAGATTTTAAAAACATTTAAATTAAATGATTTAAATAACGAATTATTTATTATTATAAAGTATTTCTCGACATTTGTAATAGCATTGGAGATATGTTTGGCTAATAATTGGCTAATAATAATAATGTTAAATATAATAAAAATAATTTATGACTGAATTTATTGATGTCATTCAAAATATTATAATTAGTTGTGTTTATATTAATAGTATAAGACATTCAGTACAGTATGTCTGGAGTGAAGACATTCACAATCAATGAATGCTTTTGTAATTAAAATAATAATTAAAACAAAACAAAAAATTCTCAAATCATATAATTTGTTACAAATGTTTAATTGGTTTGAATTATATGTGATTTGAGAAATATGTGAACAATATATGAATTAATTAATTAATAAATTTTATATAAAAATAACAATCAATTCTCAAATGAGTTGTTTTGCTAACATAAAAGTGAATCAATTCTGGCAGTGATTATTGAGTGTTAAATAAAACAACAAATATTTGACAATATTTTAAGAGACAATTAAGTGATTGGCAATGATTGGGTGCAGGGGAGCATGACGTGGGCACAGGCAGTTTCAGCCCTTATAGTGTGAGCGCGATTCTAGTCTTGCTCTGCAATTCTTGATCCAAATATTCTGTATAAACTTTATATATTCTCTTCTCTATTCTCTTATTCACATTTGATCTGAAACTCTGATCACAAATATTATCACAAATATTAATATCACTTTTAATGTCGTTTTTGGTCAACACTTACGAAACACTTGTACTGTATATCGAAAAGTAGTGAATTGTTTGCTGTTTTCATTTGGATCTGAATTTGCTTTTCATAAAACTTATTATCAGTTAAGATGAGAATGAAGTGCGGAAAAGGCGTTTGTCATCAAAGGAGTTGTGTTTCAATAACTTTATTGAGTACTTCTCTCATCATATTATCATTGATTCAAATGATAACGAATGAAAGTATTGCAAAATCGCAAGAATATGAGTCTAATGCAGATTTGGAGTCAATTAATAGCCAAAACAATTACATACAAAAGAGTCCCGTAAAACAAAAGTAAGTTTCAATGTTTTTTATGTTATTTACCATAAATGACAACAAATATAATAAAAAATAATAATTTTTTCTATGAATATATGCATCAATTGTGAGAAAAATGAGAGAATATCTGTTAGAATAGCCTTTGAATGGAGTTTTTATTTGCAATTCTTTACGTAAACTTAATTAGGGATCGATTTGAATATGAATTAAGAGTTCAACGATTTTCAGAGAAATTAGGAAAAAGTGAAAAATAACTTCAAATTTATTCAAACTATAATTTGTTATTCAATATTCTGTTTGTATTCAAGTTTTCAGTCAATAATAATCGACAAAAGTTTTCAAATGATTTAAATGTAATGTAAATTATAATGATTTGATTAAAGATGAAAACAATTGAGTTTATGACGAGATTTATGCTATGATTACAATATTCATTGTTATAATTGAATTGATATTCAATTTAATGCCAGATATTGTGTGATAACACGATATCAAATCAAAGGGGCATTTGTTTAGGCATTAGTTATCTCTTTATGTTTGAGTCTCATGTTGTGAGACAATAGGAACGACTCAACACTTAATTGTTGTATATCTAAGTCATTACTTATATGTTATTATTGTTTTAATAATAACTTATTCATTAATAATGAAAAAATAGTTTGAGTTTGACTACAAAGTGAGACTAAAGCACAACAAACACAAAATTCATTCATTGAATGTGTTTTTATCAATGATTGCCAATATTCTAATATGTGTTTGAATAAAATTTATTAAATTTTCATTAATTTATTTGAATATTAAAAGCATAACAAATCACAAACGCTATCAATAAAAGAAAACTTTATATTCATTGAAAACGTGAATACAAATGAATATTGAATTTGTTTAGTAATCGATTGAATAACAACTTTTATATAAGATATTTGTAAGAAATTTTATGCAATGAATCATTGAATTTGAAGAACTGAATGATAAGTATTTTATGCCATAATATTGTTATGTAATTATAATTTGTTTTAACAATAAATTTCATTTAAAGTAATATTTTGTTAATTTTTAAGCTATGAATACCTGAAAGGAGTTGTGACAAAGAGAGCAAACATACGTTACCTCAAAAACCTTTTGGACGCTCTGGACAATAGACTCGAAAAGTTTCAGTAAGTCTTTTGATAAGAATTATATTTTATTATTTATTTTCGCAAACATTAAGTTAAGAAATATATAAATAAAAGTTTTATGACTTTTAAAATATTTACAAAACATTTTTGAATAATATTAGTATTTATTATAAACTAAATAATAATAATAATAATAATAATATATTTGTAATTTGTTTAATCATTTTAAATGTGTTGAAATGAAAACAATTGTTATTTTTATTACATTTTTAAAACATTAAAAGTTTATATAAAATACAATTTGTTATATATTTTACAATTGTTTGAAAATATCTATCATATGTTGAAAAAAACTTAAGATAAAGTTATTGAATTCTATGATATTCTAGAAGAAAATTACAGATTTTCATTTTATTTGATGTTATAACTAAATGAATTAAAACTAAATTATATATAATTTAATTTAATAAAGAATTTTCAGAATTCACTCAAAATTAGTCTAAAATTAGTGTTTAAATTCTTATCCAGTCTTCAATAATAAGATATATTCGCTTTCGGCACAGAATTATCGCAATAAATCAAATGATTTTTTTGATTAAATCCTTGTCTCTTAAGTATAGAAATAAATTTTTTATGAGATTTTATCAAACATTTCGAAGAATATCGCGTTTGTTATTCAGTGAATGATCGAGATTAAAATTCATGACAAAGTAAGAATATATTACATTGTTATCAATGTATAGCAAATGCAAAGAATAATTGACAAAATGAATGAACTATTGATGGCATCAAACAAACTCTCAGTCATTTAATGTCTGTCTGAATGTTATTCAAGAAAATAAGTGATAATAAGTGTCCGGAATCGCTAACAAGACATAACTGTTCACTTGTTTACTGTTTTTTTTGTTCATTCACTAAAGAGTTGTTATTATAAATCAATTTATATTTAGTTATAAAAATCTGTTTTGAATTTTGGGTAAAATCTAACATTGAATACACTTTTTTGGTTTTGAATATGAAAAATACAAAAATTATACGAAAAAAAAACTTGTATTTCATTTGTAAAATCTAAAGATTAATATTCAGAGAGACATTAAAATTAATGAAAACCATTTTTTCAGTCTGTGGTTAAAAAGCATTATTTAGCATATTTTGAGATAAAACAGACATTTATATTAAAATAAAATATATTCTAATCTACACTAAAAGCGAAATAATTTTATTTAATATAAATTATTCACAATTTTATTCATATTTTTGCATTCAATTATATTTTTTCATAAATTGAGTCAAACTTTAAACAGAATTTAAATATTTTTTTATATGAAACAAAAAACAGAAAATAAGTGCCAATTATTATAGAATTTTGTCTTTTATTCTCAATGTTTTGCAAGCATTTAATTAGTAGTTATGAATCAAAATCATATGAATGAATAGAGTGACCATGGTGAACTTGATTTCATTTTCATTGTCGATTGGTTAAGTGATTGAGTAATAATCAAAAACTATTTTTCAACAAAAAATAGATTATGAATAAAATAATTGATTTTCAGACATTTATAACATATTGACATTTATTCATAAATATTATCAAAAGCTATGAATTCAATGATATTATTATGAATTCAATACATATTAATAACAAAAAAGAATATTCCTTTCAGTAATGAATAATGAATTTAATTTTGAAAGGAATTCATCAAAAATTAATTAATATTTTTTTTATTGTAAAGAATGCAAACAAAACCGATATTTTCGATACATATGTCAATGAATGAAATCAATATTTTTCTACATTTGTCTGTATATTATATAACGAAAAAGTCTTAATCTCTTATTAACCTTAATATTAGTATTTCATTTGGATTTTGAATCAAATTTTTTTATTGTTTGGTCACAAATGTATTCATTTTTGTTTTCTCTTTGATTTCACTATTTATTGAACCAAATATTTGTCAAATATATTAACTATTTATAAATATTCAAAGAATGAAGAGATAATTATTACATGAATTTTATATAATACTAATTATATAACGAACTCACAGACCATATAATAAACTTATGGCAAACAAAAATTCATTCATTCTTACTATAAATGAAAGCAAACTATTTATACAAATATATTTCAATTGAATATCTCTTATAAAGAATTGAGTTTTTAATTCAGATAATCCTTGGAATGAAATTAGAGATTAAAATATAATTAATCTCTTTATACATTTGGCAGTTATTAATGGTTAGGTACAGTATTAAAGCCCTTCGCAACAGACATACCTGTGCTGTATCAATATTGAACATTTTGTCACTAATTTGCCATTTATTTTCACAAATCATATTTTGAACCTAATCTGAGACATTCAACACATTCAACACCTGTTCACACATTTATGTCTTACATAAAATCATTTCAAACAATAATGTAGTCGTGATTGATGATCAAGGTGAGTTCTAAACCAAAATCATAGTCATATTTAATACTTATTCTGAGTATATTTTAATCAAAATATTTGTAATTCTGTTTTCAATAATTATATCAATAATTATTGCTTTTATGTATCAATGATTTTTATGTTCAATATGTTTAAGGCTTAAGAAATGCTTTGAATTAAAGTTATAATAATTTTGTTATTTTCATTAAATATTATATTAATTGTCAATACTCTAGAGTCTAGACATACACTCTTTCACGTATGGAGTGGATGTTAGCACAAATGTATTGAATGTGTGCCCATATGACCATGGTGCTATTGGAAGGCACAGATTCGCGCGCAAATTCATTCCATGTGTGAAAGAGTGTATCTTTAATTATAGGGCACAGGGATTGAAATCATGCGAAAAGTAATTCATAAAATTATTTTCGTCTCAATTCAATCGAGAATTGATTTCATATTTTTATGTACAAAATATTTATCTCATATAAAATATTTTTATTTATTTGCAATCAAACCAATTGTTAATTAATTTGATTTCTCAGTTATTTGTCATTAAATTTTTATGATATTTTTCTCAGTAATAGACGTCTCAATCAAATTCAAACGAGACTTATGTTCGCGTAAAACATGCGTTGATTTTATTTATAGAAATGCATTACATTTAACATTGATTTCATTAACAAAATCATAAAAGTATATGAATTCAAATAAATGACAAATTTTAACATTATTTGAGTTTGAAATGACTTTATAAATAACATTATATCTTATTTAAGAGAATTATGTTTGAATGGTGTGAAAGACATTATAGCCATGTGAAGAATGATCAATTGAGCAAGTACATATGTATTTATAGGAAGAGAACGTGTTTCATAAACGCCGGAATGACTCATAATTGCGATTTCAAAGACTTGATCTCTGCTATGAATGCCAGAAGATTCTGGGAATCGACTCATTCGCCCGGAAGGAGAAAGAGGAATACTGTTAGACCCGAGTCTGTGACCATTCATTTGAAACCATCTCCACAGCCAATGCCCGCCATTCCATACCCTGATTAATTGGACTATTATTTGATTAAACAAAAAAATCAATTTTCGTTAAATTCATTCATTATTTTTGTGATTAAATGTCGAAAAAACCATATATTTTGAAAAACAAGTCATAGACTTTACAAATATTTGTTATGAAAATCATTTTAATTACAAAAAAAATATTTGTTTTTTTGGTCTCTATTTCGTATATATTTAAATAATAGTGATTTTAATCAATGGTTTCACACAAAAAAATGAACAAAATTTTGAATTAAATGTAAGTCAATGTTTATTAACTATTATTAACATATTCTTCAATTATATCTTTCAGTGAAGGCTTGCTTAGAGATGAAGGGTTTAGACCAAAGCGAGCGCCGGAATGCTTGTCAGGTTTGCCTGCGGCCGACTGCGAGAATAACCTCATGGGACTCGAGAGTCTCGGACAGGACTATTTGAGGCCCGGCGGTAGAAACCCCGGCCGATAGACCGATGAAGAATTCAATGTTCATTAAAAATATATATAAAAATATTTTAATAGAGATCTAGTGATAAATAAACGACAAAATCTATTAACCATTTTCTCGAGATCTGTAAGAATTTTACGATAGCTTTCGATATTGTATAGGAATGAGGCTTAAAGAGCGACTGGCCTTATAAAAGCCTGGCCTTAAATGCCCGACCATTATAAAGCATGTTATGTCTGCTCTCATATGCAATGCTTTAGATATAAAGACTTTAATGAATTAAATGAACGAATATTTATTTGTTTTCAAAGCATTCCCTTATATATCAGTAAATGCATCGCACCGTTAGCTATGTCTGAGCTCATTCTTATTAACATATTCTACAAACAATTTTATACTAAAATAGTTTAATTTATACAAAATTCTAATCAATTTCTATTATTTTCAGATTTGATTGTTTCCGATGAAAACATGAATGCTTTGAAACAATTCAACAAAATTGTGAAAATTGTGCATAAATTAAAAACTAATCTTTATTTTTGTCAAAATATTATATGTTATAATCATTTATATAAAAAACATTCCTATAATTAATGTTAAAAATGATGAAAACTCTGTTATTGCTATTATATAATTAGTATTTAATTTATTTATTAATTGTAAACCAAATAATAAAAATTTGAATATTTGTGTCGTTTTTCTGAATTATTGTCTTTTATTTCAATCAATAATTATTATAAACTAAAAATAATTACAATTTCATTGAAACAAATTTAGAATTTTATTTAAAACCAAAATGAAATGAAAGTTTTATGAGTGAAAAGTATTATAAATCAAACATAAATACAGAATTATTTGGATTTTCAGGTAAAGTATTAGATATAAAAACTGATGAAAACTTTCATAAAGAGCTGATATATTTTGCTTTCAAACCAATTATTGATATTTTTGTGATAATATCTCTCGAAAGCAAACATTTTTGTGTAAACAAAATACTTTTGATACTTTTTGACGTAAGAAATATATTGATTAATAGTATTCATAGAATAGCATTCAATACGAGTATAACAAAAATATTAATCAATTATTCATTTATTGTCTTTAGTTTTGCGTAATTTTTCAAAAAGTTTACTAAACTCTAGAAATACAGTATTTTTTCATTAATAAAATCGTTTAATCTTTACATCACTAAAGCAATCAAATATTATTTGCTATGGTTTAGCACTGGTAGGTCTATGTTATAGATATGAAAGTGTTCTTACAGTTTGTTTTAACGACAAAAGAATATTTTATAATTTTTGTTACAAATATATAACATTTTATTGTATATAACTTTTTATTTTTAATGTCAAACTTCAGTCACATATATATTATGTGATATCATTTGTGAAAACCAATGCCTTCAGAAAAAAGCATAGAATTTGATTAAAATTGAAGAAAATGTAAAGAAAATGAGAAAAACTTTAATCTTTTGCCATAATATCTGTTCACTTATTTTGTACGACAACGAGAAAGAGATTTTTTTATACTTCATATTCAATGCAAAGTCTTATTTGAAATTTAAAACTCAAAGTAAATCCGAATTCCTATTAATTTTCATCCAAAACCAAAACCAAATTCTCTTTTATTATAATAATTCTTGCGATGAATTCCATAAATATATTCATTATTTGATTCAAAATAATTCAAAATTTTATTTATTATATTATTCTCTAAAATATTTATGAAATTTCTAATAAAATTATTACAGTGTTAAAAATGATCAAGGTAAGGCCAATTTCAGGATGGAATTCTTTTTCATAATTCACGTCAATTATATATTAAATACAAATAATTTTTCATAATTAAATCCAAAAATTGAACGACTATTACGGTGTTAGTTTACCTTGGCACCTTGATACTTTGACACTTTTAACACCTTGAACACTATGAAAACCTTGGTGAGTATTGTTTCATTTGCACTCATAAAGACTTCAAACTTGAATTCATTTCATGATAAGAAGAAATTATCTATAAATCGCTGATCGCATGAATGAAGTGAATTGAATAATACAAACCGATGTTATCGTTAATGTCATCCGGGACTAAATTCTAAATAAATGCCAAAAAAAAGAAATTGATTGACATTTTTGATGTCATTTATTGAATGTCTTCAAAACGATTGTTTTGATTATGAGAAACAAATAAAGGAAATGTATTTAAAGACATAACAAATGTGTTTTTAATTAATTTTTACACTTTTTTTATCAGATAATAGAATGAAAAAAAAGTGTTTTTCAATATATCAATGGCTTTCACAGCACTGGTAGAGAAAGTCAACGGCTGTTCAAATATCCGCCAAACCATAAGATCCAGTAAAACGTCTTTTTAGTTCACAAACTCTAATAACAATTACTTTATTCTCAGGCAATTTGAGCACAAAAGTGATAGCATATAAAAAAGAGTCACAATTTTTTGCTTTGAATTTTACATTCAATAACTATTGTTGAGATAAAAATAGTTGAGTTAAAGCTAAAGAATATCGTATTTGTGTTTATTTTCACAATTCTAATACATTTGTAAATTGTTTTCTCTTATTGAATTTTATTGAATTGTTGTGAAAATTGAAAAATTTAATTAAATAATAAAAAATATTTACTGTTTTGCCGACAATTATATAGTTTTTACTTTTGATTAATGAAAATATAATTTGTTTCATAAGAAATAGAATTTATTTTTATGATAGAAATTACAAAAGAATTGTAAAATGAATTTTTTACCCCTTTTATTGGCATTGTGTCTAATATTATTATTTGGCGATTATTTCATTGTCGGTAATATTGGAAAAAATCATAATTTTTTGAAAATCATTTCAAACTTTAATTAATTTTATTGTGAACTTAAAGGTCAGGTTCAGACCCAGGTCTGGCTGACAGTCAACCCTTTGGCTGATAATAATTCTCAAAGACTTATTGAAATCCATTGGAGAAATGGTCCAAAATCTAATGAAAACGATTGGGTCGGACTCTTCACATCAGATCCCGTCGACACTTCCGATGCTATAAAGAAAGTTAGCGTTAATTCCACACCGAATGGCAACTATACGTAAGAATAACACTATCTTTGAGTCCATTTATGTTATATTATTACACATTTACTCAAAATAAATTCAAAGAAAAAGTCTAAAAATATTTTTAAATAATATTATAAGAAATTTGATCTCAAAATCTAATGACGTGAAACACGAAAATTTGATTCATAGCACAGACATCCAGTTCCCATATCGTAACTTTCCGACGGGTAAACTAACACAAGAGTGTTTGGGATATTTTATCGCTTATATACACAATAATATCGTTTTCGCAAAGAATTGCATTAAAAATAATCCTTTTTGGATGGAAAACAGTTTATCCATAATTGGAGACAAGACATTGCCATCGATTATGATCCCGGGCACTCACGACGCCGGCAGTTATGAAAAATATGGGCCTAACTATGAAAGTAAGCAAAACATTCACTTCAATCAAAGTTTTTACAATTTTTTTTAATGAATTCCTCACTTTTTCCTTCAATATTAAAAAATGATTTCAATTAAAAAATAGTATTTTGAGAGCTTTAATGTTATGGGAATTAACTATAAGTCAATTAATAGCAAATAACAACATTTTTGTTAACTTTTCACTCAATGGTTAATGAATTAAATGACAATCGGTTGAAATGTTAGAGTTTTTCATTAAAAAAAGTATATATCAAACTCATAATAAATCCTGGGATGAACTGTCTTCTAATACTGTTCCCAAACTCCACCTAATCTGACAAATCCTTTACTGAAATCAAATTTTATATTAAATTTTATTTTCAAAGTTTGGAAGAATTTTCTCAAAACACAAGACGAAAGTCTTTATAATCAATTGGTTTATGGCATTCGATATCTCGATATGAGGGTCGGTAGTCATAACGTGAGTGACACGGATGAGACCCTGTGGATAGTTCATGGACAGTTCAGAAACGAACTGACCCTTAGGTCAGCGGCCGAACAGGTGAAGGACTTCTTGAAGGCGGCGCCGAAAGAGATCGTTATATTTGATTTCCATCGCTTCGAGAATGGCTTTCAAGAGGAAAAGGATACAGAGGTTCTCAAGAGCAGATACAGACTGTTCTGGGATATTATTTCCAGTGAACTCCAAGATTTGATGATTCCTTTCAGGTATTGATTTTGTAAAATTTGATTTAAACAAACATTTGTTATTAAACACAAAAATATTGAATATTTTTGTTCTCATATATAATAATAATTTACATCAAAGACTGCGATCATTGAACCAAATGTTGAACCAAATATTGAACCAAATGTTGAACTCATATTAATTTTGATCTCATATTATAAGTCATTCATTCATTCATTCATTTCTCTAATCATAAAAAACTGTTTCTTAAGCCTCGGATATGGCGTTACTGTTAATGAGTTGATCGACAAAAACAAGAGAGTATTGATTGGGTTTGACATCGATTCGAGAAAATACTTAATTAATGAGTTCTTATGGCCTAATGTTCGACACCAATGGCCAAACAAAGACGAATTGGAACCACTCATACAGTATTTCGCCGACACCTTATGTACGGATAACAAGCAGACATTGCGGTCGGCGATGGCAGAGATGACCCCGAATGAAGATGGCATATTCAAGCTCAAATATAAGGGTTTGCGACCATTGGCTGATCAGACGAACAGCCGATTCATGGAGTGGTTTAGTGACCGGTGGGCTGACTGTGTCAATGTCGTGGCCGCCGACTACTTCTTGAGCAGCAATGTTGTCGACATTGCCCTATCTGTCAACTATAGAAGACATGTCAAACAAAAACAATTCAAACGCTTTCATAAGTTCTTCTAAAATATAGCATTCAATCGATTAATAAAATATAACAAATATTTTATAAACTTTTTTCTGAGTCTATATTAAGAATATTTTTGTACTTTTGATTGCAATTGCAAACACTTTTCGCCACTTTTTCATCAATTTTCAGCTAATGAATAAATGTTGAAATTTTAAAAGCTTTCAATTGTTTGTTTCATTCGTTTATTGCATTCAAATGTCAGTAATATTTATGAAAATATTTGTGAAAATTTAAATAAAATAAATTTTTATTTTGAATTTTGAAACAAAATTTGAATTAAAATTAATGTTAAAAAAAATATTTAATGTTTATAACTATTAGTAAAACATATTTAATATGAATTTGATTTACAATGAATTGAATAAAACATTTTTCAATTGAATGTGTGATACGAGAGACGTAAATGATCCAGATAAGTGGTGTGAGAACATACGGCCTCCGTGGCGCAATTGGCTAGCGCGTTCGGCTGTTAACCGAAAGGTTGGTGGTTCGAGCCCACCCGGGGGCGTCTTTTTTGACACTCTTTTTCACTTTTTTTTTGTTATTTTATATTATATTTGTTATAAATAATAATTGATTTGATTTCAAATTAACTCAAATAATGTCTTTTGTGTTAATTTTTATGTGAAATGATTTATTGATATATTTTTAAACATTGAAAACATTTATAACATATAATTTACTGTGAATACAAGTGCAGTGCATAGACTACTTGTGCTTCAATACAGTAATGGTAAAGGAACTGAACTACCGTCGCCTATAAGACTTAAATTATAGTATAAGTGTTATAATAGAGGAATCAAAAGAGAAATACAATAAAAAATATTTAAATAATTTTTTGAACAAAAAATGAATAAAAAAATTAATAATTAATAGTTATGTCGAAAATGAATGTTTTGACCATTTTTTAAATTATAAATCGAAATCGCAATCAATATCCGTAGTGACCATCAGAGTGTCCATCATAGTGATGACCATCATTGTGACCATGGTCATAGTGACCATGATCATAGTGATCATGGCCATAGTGGTCGCTGAAATCATATCCATTAATCCAATTTAAATCCATTGTTTAAAATCAGTAAAAATTTTGAGACAAAAAATGAGTAAAATTCTTAAAATTCATAAAACATTAATACCTGGATATAACTGATCGGAGATTTTATAAAATATATCTATTTTTATATAAATTTTATTAAATTTTTTCTGTAAAAATTGATTGAAACCGTATTTAAGGGTTATTTTTAGCATTTTTCGATAATACAATACCTGAAGCGTTAGTATGTTTTCAACAAAAAAAAAAAGAGAATAAAAAACAATAAATAGATATTCAATTCATTCAAAAGAAAATGAATGAAAACTTACAAAATAGGGTAGTGGTGCTGATCGATGTGCCCAGAGCTCAGTTCGTCACCACCGAATCCCCCCTTATGTTGGCTAAACAGAGTGCCCAGGATGAATCCTTTCATGAACTTTTTGCTTGCTGATTCGCAGACAATTATAACACTTATGAACACAAAAAATAACAAAATATTTGATAAAGTTTTTGCCATTTTTTGTCGATCTCTTCAATGACTGAATTGAATCACATTTGACTGAATCAAAAGCAATTGACTGAAATCCAAGACTCGATTTTTATATGAAAATTTTGATGATTTTTATCACAATTAAAAATTCTCTTCAATTATATCGAAATGACTTTTCAATGAATATATTTCACAATAAAGTGTTAATGACTTCTAAATCAATGAATATTAAAGGTTTGGTTCAAAATTAAGGTCAAAAATTCAGTCTAAAAATCGTAATTATAATCTCTAATCAACTTTGAAAGGCATTCAATAATCAGTTTTGACTTCAAAGACATTCATTTCATATGAATTAATAGTGAGAAACCGGTAGTAATAATGAAAATATACATAAAATTAGAGCAAATAGTAATCACTTTTTATTATTAAAAACTCGAAGACATAATTCATGTAAAAAAATAATAATCATTGAAAAAATCCAAACAAAATAACTATGATTTCAGTAATTATTGAAATGTGTAAAAAATTCAATTAATATTCATTAATAAAAAGTCATAAAAAATATCAAGTTTTCAAATGTCAAAAAACAGTTCATTTTATAAAAGTCAATAACAATTGATTTGTTTGTCATATAAAAAGAAATTCAATTTAAAAAAACTAATAAAATTTAAAAAATATTTCTCACAAATTATTGCACAATATTTTGTCAAAAATGATCGCAACATTTGGTTGTCTTTTATGGATAAGTGTTGAATATTCTGACATTCCTTGGAATGTATGGCAACAAAACATTGTATTTGACGCCAAATATTTGCCTTTTCTTCGACACGTATTCAAAAAACTCTGTATTTAAATGCAATTTAAACGAAGTCTTCGGTCTATTGATGGCAAATGTCATCAATGGATTCAACAGATTATCTGCAAATGTCTTCACATCGTATGGAAGCCATTGAAAGTCCAATTCCTCTATCGCTGGAAATGACTTGTCATTCAAAGCCCAAACGAATGACTTTGAAAATCCGGTGTCTTTTCGGGGCAACAGATTTATCGACAATCGCTTCAAATGTTTCAATTTCGACAAATGGTTCCAAACTTTCTCTTTGCAATCGTTACAGTCCTGACGGTTGCGGTAGTCATCGCTCCGGTCCTCACAAAGCAGGGAACAGTTGTGTAGAACTAATGTCTGTATATTTGGAAAATATAGATAAAAATCTTCAAATAATTCCGGTGTAAATGAAATGCCGGTCAGGTTTAGGGACAGGAGTTTGGGGAATGTGTTTCGGCTCAAGTAGTTTATTAATCCTCTGTTTTGATAGAACTCAATCTTCAAGTGAGACAACTCTTGCAATGCATTCAACTGTTCCAACGAATCCATGTTAAGCCAAGTCTGGAAGAAAAATATATCCAAACTCTTGAGTTGAGGGAAATAATTGCAAATCAGATCCAATGTTCGGATGTCATAGCCTTCGACCACCAGTTTCTCCAAATTTGTTGTGTTTTCGCTTAAAGTTTGAAATACTTTTTGGTTTATTTCACTTTTATAGCATTTATTTAGTTTTAAAGACTTGAGATTAAGACCAAAAAACTTTGATATCTTCGCAATCGAGTAGTCATTGACATCAAAACTGAACTCTTCGAGAAGTTTCAAGTTTTGGATCAAATAAATTAATCCAAATTCAGACAAATTTTCCGAATTTGTCATCGAATTGATAGACAAATGGATTATATTGTCAGCCAATATGTCTCCGATTTGTATCCATTGTCGAGAAGAGATCCGTCTATTGATGACACAGTTGTTTATCTGAAGACATTCGAGTCGTTTGCACTGCTTTTTGATCCAAACGATTATCTTTAGATCCAATTCTGCACTCAATTCAATACATTTGATATTCTGACAGAATTTGAATATCATTTTCAATAGATTTTTGTTGACATCATTGAAGTCAAAGAAGTCGTTGTTTTGTGGACCTCTTGTGACCAAATTGAGAGACGAATGACGAGAATTAAGACAATTGTTTTGAGTCCTTCCGATCTTCAGACCCGTCACTGTTAATAGATTTCTTGTGACTAAATCTCTTAGTTTGTGGTTAACTCTAACCAAAAACCTCCCCTTAAGGGGCAACTTATTTATGATCTCTAATAAACAATATTCGTTCAAATCTTCAAATGTTTTTCTACTCTTTTTTGGACTTTTGCTTAACTTTGGAGCCATTTGTCGATCGGATCTCTTCTCTTGTGTTGCAATCAATGGATGACTTCTTTTCTATATTCAAAAACCAAATCTAAAGTTAAATAAAAATAAAATTGATTTAAATATTACTCTTAAGATGTCTTAAGTGGAGATCCGGTGATATTCATCCGGTGAATATCAGTGGTAATGAAATGACATTTTTGTCATCAAATCGTTAAAATCAGATAATTATTGAGTTTTAAAACAAGTTTTTATCTAAAAAGTGATAAAAAGGGTGTTATTAACAGAGATATCAAACACAGATATATCAAAACTGTTCAAAAAGTGGATTAAAATTAAGGAAAATTTCATTAAATATAACTTTAAATATATTTGTCTTTTCGACAAAAATCCGATAAAAATAATTAAATCCCAAAAATTTTGATAACATTTTCAATACATGTGAGAGTCATGTGATGTGAATGACAGCCGTTAGACATAGCAAGTGATAATCACGGAAGTGATTGCACATCAAAATAATCCGGGTTTTCACCCAAAATTTTATTGATTTTTTTATTCACAATTAAAAAAAATTCATTTAATAAATATATTTATAAATAGACAAAAAAAACTCACGAAATATTTATCACATTTTTGTTGAAATAACTGTAAATTTTATAAACATTTTTTGGTAAACAATATTTAATTACTTTTTAATAAATATATTTCAAATGTTTTCATATAATATAATGTATTGTAATTACAGTAAAATTAATTATTAGATTAATTAAAATATTATTAAAATATTAAATTAAAAATTAGATAAAAGCCATTAATGACTAAAATAAATATTTTGCAAAACTATTGCGATTTGTGGATAGGGTTAGGGTTTGAGTCAATAGACGGCACTCATAGACATCCCTATTGGGAAAGGTATGTGAATTGGAAAAAAAACTTTGGGAACAGTTATAAATCTAAACATTTAGGACAGGTATGTCTTATTCGAGAAGTGTATAAGAAATGTATAACATAATTATTTTCAACATAAACCTCTCACATCTCAATAATAACCCCTTTAATGAAATTCTTATGTCAACTACACATGAATTCTGTAGATATTGTTTGAATTCAATTATGTTTTTATTCTTCAAAAAAGTTTTCCTCTCTTTTGAGTCAAATTTCAAACACATATAATATGGGATTCATTGACAAAAGGGTTTTCAATACATCAGACATTGTATTGAAAGACAGACACTATTTGTGAGTCATTTGAGTGAAAGTGATTTTCAAACGATTATATGACACAAAATTCTTAGACATTTGCAGTGTTTTTGTGTTCAAAGAATTTGTTGATAATTATTATAAATCATACATAAAATAAAGAATTTATTTCATATGAATTGACATTCATTTGGTGTTCAATGAGTTTATAAAAGTTAATTCAAGTGAACATAAAATGATTGCAAAAAAAGATTCAAATATTATATGAGTTTTTGGTCTAATATTCGCTCAATAGTTAAGGGAAGAGAAGTATAGCATAATATGTATGGCTCGTCGACTCATGTATGCCTTCTAAGCCCTCCTGTGAAAGCCCTCTCCCGTTGAAAGAGTGTAAGGAAGGGATGATGAAAATCGTTGGTCGATAGGAGGGTCTGAGTGCGGGCTCAGAATCGGACGCCTTTGCCTTTGTATGCATGAGTTGAGTCTTTGGGCAATGAATTGTTTGGATCACATCATCGGTACAGAAATGGCAGATCAAAGCACATAATATCCCCCATCAGAAGAGGCGGAATAACTGAGGGCCTGCTTAGCGGGAGTTCCTCTGCCTGTGCTATAACGCTAGCACTACTGAAATGTGCGCTCATTTATCATATGCTTCCCCAAAACGATGACTGTCCCGATCCAATCCCTTTCCTCGATTACGAGTATCACTGTTCAAATGACCAATCTTTGAGTAGATATCAGTGCTATTCGAGTGCTTTGATCCCCATTTCAGACACCACTCATTCAATAGAGAATTGTCCCGAAGGGAGACACCAATAGAGCACCGATAGCTCAATACAGTGCAAAACAATATAATATGAGAGTATATTTAGTCGTAACTCAACTCCAATAATCATCTCTCAAATAAAAACTTTGACACAACTCTCGGCACTCAGTGTTTCATTTGGTGCTCTCATTCGACTTCACTCTCCAGAGTCGAACCAATTCTGTATTATCTACCAGTGCTTAACATCCAGTGCTCTCATCATATCGCTATTGAAATATAATTTTGATTTTTTTCAAATTGAAAAATAAATGGCGTTTAAAGAAGTTCGCCGACGAAGTCATCTCTTCCGTCCCTGGGATTCATCCATAGCTTCCACAACGAATTGCACGCAACTATCGAACATGTCTGAGTCATCAGCACCGGCAGTATTGGTGCCCAAGATATCATCCAAAGCAGAATCAAAAGTCAAACGAAATGCCTTTAAGACTGAATTCAGCAAAAGTTTAGATGAAATCAATTGTCTATCGAATAGATCCTCAACTCTCAAGAACAGCCATTTGGACACTAATTCGTGTTCAACTGTTCCTTCAATACCAGCGCAATGGCCGCCGAATCTGATCTCGAATCCAAACCACTTACCAATGATCTCAAGACATGACCTAATGTTATGTAACCCTCACTCGACAATGCCTTTTGCAGATCATATGTTTTACGATCAGTTGAGTCAACCCTTCATTAATACGATTCCATTCAATGAGCAAAGTCTGGTCAACCCTTCCCTCACCAGACAGTGGAGACAATTGCAACAACAGAAGAAACAAAGACCTAAACGATTCCAATGTCCTCATTGCAGAGTCTCCTTCTCTAACAACGGACAACTCAAAGGACATATTAGAATACATACCGGTATTGATCTCTTCATAGTTTGCCATTCAATGGCTATAACTGTTTTGAAGCAATTCTTATCATTACTACAAATAAAAATTTTTATTAATTTACCAATGATTAGGTGAACGTCCGTTTGCTTGCGATCATCCAAACTGTGGTAAAACGTTTACACGAAATGAAGAGTTGACTCGACATAAGCGCATCCACACTGGTTTGAGACCCTTTTCCTGTGCTGTTTGTGGTAAACGGTTTGGACGTAAAGACCACTTAAAGAAACACGTGAAGACTCATCAAAGATCAGCGTCTGTTCCCATTCACATACCACTGCCCTCATCGATGCCTTTCCACTTCTTTAACAATGTCAACGCTTGGGCTCATATGTGATACCAATTATAGAATTAAATAATTTTTGTTAAATATTATCAAAACTCAATTTTTGTGTATTCAATACATTCAAAGCCATCGAAATCAGAGAATAATTTTATTGAATATTTTGTATAAACAATAATCAAATTCATTGTAATAATTATTTTTCTCTACATTTTTCGTAACTTTCATATTGTAATCGAAAATATATTTTATGTATATTTTGTTAAATAATATATATTTAAAAGTGAATAAAAATGTGTAATAATTTGCTAATAATATATGACTCGAATTTTCATTGATTTTATAGAAATGTTTTTTAGTTCAGATTATGATTCATAACGACTGAAACGGATATACAGTTGTCTTGTCGTCAAAACTGTGACCCAAGCCTTAAAACATATATTTGAGTCAATTCTCGTCTATGTCTGAGTTCATCGGCGGTAATGTCGGCGTTCATGTCATACGACTATCGGAGCGAAACAATTGATCCAATGTTAACAAGCATTTAGTGCACAGTTTCCACTACTGGCTCTGATTCAGGCTCTCAATGCCCCGACATATAGAACACCAGTCACTATGAAATGTGATGTTTTACTGCCTCTCAATTCACAACACTCTCTCCCATCATATTATAGGCCAAACCATACCATCCATATTGGGAACAGATATTGTATTCATAACATTCAATACAAATATTTTCATTCGTTATGTTTTTCTATTAAACATATTACTATTTGTGCTCTAATGTGAAACAGTCTTTCCATTTACACTAAATTGCTTTTTGAATCATTTAATTATTTTTCATATTTTTCATTAATATTTTCAAACCTTTCCTAAAGAATTCCTTTAAAAAAATACACGAATGACTCGAATCCTAATCCAAATGTATGAATGAAAATACGTTCAAAGCTATAAAAAGAGGTATTCATTCAGAAATATCTCTTTGAGTAGAGTTTTTCGTTGATTCACTTCCGCCAAAAAGTGAGAAAACTATAATATTTAGTAAAAATATAACAATTGATCAAAAAGTGTGAAAAACATAATTTTTTTGTGAAATAGCTGTGAAACCACAGCCAATGTGACTGTGCTTTAACTTTACATTAGGACAGCCAAACATCCCTTTGAAAGTACGACAGGAATGACCGATCTATTTGTGATCGATGTTCTCTCTGTCCTCTCAGTCCTCTCAGTCCTCTCTGTCCTCTCAGACCCTTCTTATCACTGCATTCAAAACTCGATTGCAATTCAAAAGTAAACTCAAAATTATGAATAAAAATGAGTTTTTGTCATCAATTTTACAGTGATTTTAAAGTATTTGCTTATGTTTTGATGTTTTTTGAAAATTATTTTTCAAATTAAGCGTTCAGTTTGTGTTTGTCTAACACTTAACACATTATTACTAGTATTTATGAAATATAGCCAAACATTATCTACTCTTTCCTCTCGCCTAACATTCACATGAATTCAAGGACAACACATAAGGTATTCTTGTGCTGGAAATTATTGTCACCTCTATTGGTGTCGAAGTGTTCAAAAGTGTTCAAAACAACGATACGGCTATTTAGCTGATTGACTGCTCGACCCTTTGGGCTACTGTCCATTGTCTGTGCCGTCGAGTGGTGTGAATGAGCTCTAAAATCGTATTAAAGACCAGTGAAGTAGAGAAATGGCAACATCTTTGTCGTAGGCGGGAGTGGTCTTTAGGGCTTATGCTTGTTGTAGGCGTTGAGCGGCATTACTGGCCATTACCTACCATTATCAACCATACCTACCATTACCTACCATTACCATTACTGGCCGTCATTCTTAACAAACCTTTTCATTCACATCTCTCACACAAACCGTTTTCGGTTAATCAATGTCAAACAGAATCATAAATACGTTAACATTTGATTTGAAAATATTTTTCAAATCATTATAAAAACGTTAAATATATTTATGTCTAAAAATTCTTTAAATTAAGGCATAATTTTTGTTGAGTTTATTGTTTTGAAAGAAATATTCTTCAATTCGATGCCTAAAAACCGAATACGATTTGGACTAATATATTGAGGATTAGTTTGAATGGGATATAAAAGACATGAAAAGAAATTTTTGCAAAAGGTGGCAAAGGTTGCAAAAGGTGGTGAAAATGAAAAAGAGTATAATGTCTTCCAGTCTTATGAACACTTCAAATGCTAACTCTTTAACAAAGGTTACATGAATTCGCTTTTTCTATATTTATGCCCAACTCTTAACTCTTTTTGTTAGGCTCTCAAACATTTTTGGACTTCTCTTTCATAACGATTTTTATTATTATTCTCGTTTAGTGTTATTCAAAATTATTATCACAACTGAAAATTTATGTATCGTTTCGTTTGATGTGAGCCTACCTTTCCTTTCGCGAAACACATTTACGATTTCACGTGAATTTGTGTCTTAAAGGAAACTATTTATTCATAAAAATTCAAAAAATAATAAATTTGTACAAAAAAGTTATATTTGCGACAATTGTTTGAAGTCATGGCTTATAAAATATAATGTGATTACGATTTTTATGATTATATCACTCAAAGTGTTTGACAAACAATTCATTTAATACGAAAATATTCATTTTATGCGATTTTGAGTCAAAACTTTTGACGATTTTCTTTTAAAAGATACTCTAGAAAATAAACCTTAGAGCCGTACTTTATGGACAACCCATCAAAAGTAATTTACAGTTATATTTTCATTAGACGTTAGACTCTTAAAGAGTTTCACAAAACTTATTAAGATTTGTCTTATTGTTATCTAATGCTAATTGTATCCAAACTACCTTGCTCAACTTTATAATTGTTTGTTCATTTTGTCACAAATTTATAAAAAAATGAAAATACTTGAAAATATTCAAAATGTGGATCAGAGTAAATATGCCCTACTTATACCCCTGACTGAATGTCGTATAATTTATATAATATTATTCATGACTTCCTTTCTGTCAAATCATAACTGATTTTCACATAATTTAATACAACTTTCAATGGATTATATCTGAAATGAAAAGCATTTATTTTGATACATAGATTGAGAGTAACTATAATTGTATTCAAACTCTTATATTAATCATAAATAGACCAGAATTTGTGAATTCAATACTCAATGGCTTGAAATGTTCACAAGAGTTGAGTCTTTCATGAGTTTGGCTGAAAGTATTGAACAAAAATATGTTCACATGTATTGAAAAATTAGAAACAGATTCACAAAATGTATGATAAATAGCGTAATAGTAATAGTGTTTTGAATTCTGTATTTCTTATAGTATTTAACATTTATCGACACATTTATCCATGTGTTCAACGCATCCATTCTTATGGTCACGGCTTGTCATCACTGCAACAGTAGGTACGGTATGCCATACACTGGGCTCATGTGATCTATTGCGATATTCTCAATGGCACTCTATGGCACTGTATGGCACTCTATAGCACTCAGCGCCTGGATATATACATTTTTTTCTTCACTCAATTCTATTATTTTTCTTAGTTTTGTTCAAAGAAATGAAACACTTTTTGAGACCAAACACTCAAAAGAGCAAAACGTCTCTCAATCTGTTCTCTCACTCTTAAGGCACGCCTGCATTCAACACACCATTGAATGGTTAGTCGAGTCCGACATTCGCCATGAAATTCATAGCTTTTCATATAGTGTTTGTCTGACTCTGTCGTGAGTTTCAGACCGTGACTGAACTCACACTCAATACTGTTTATCGGTGTCAAAGCAGGCGGAAAACTACAAACTGCCGGTCCTCTTGAAACACACACCACCGATGTCTTCATAACCATTAGATTCGCTTCCATTCTATGAAGACTTGCACTCAATATATAAGTGAATCAAATTGTCTGAACATTTAGTGGCGTATATTTAGCTCTCATTACAACAAACACTTTCAGTGCAATCAATACTGAAATTTGATTTTCAATTCTTCACTCAATTATAAACTAATATCACTTTTATATATATTTCGATTCATTTGAAATAAAGCGATAAATGTATTAAACATTTATTTTTATAACTTTAAACAATTAAAAATATACCCAACCTTTAGAAACCCCTTTTGAATCCGCCACTTATTTCTTGCAAAACCAGTCAATTCATGAAAAAAGTGAATTTTTGTTATTTTGTGTTAAAGGAAAGTCTAGTTTTCAGGCGATTCCCAACTTTTACGCTTCAATTTATTAACGAGTAGTGAATTTGCATTGAATTGCATTGAATTTGCTTTGAATTGCTTTTATTCACAATTAGATCCGCTTTTGACAAACGAATGCCTTTAAAGTGAACTCTAAAGCGATTCACAAAAAGATTCTCTTATTTATCAAATGTCAAAATTGAGACCATTTTAGAGTTGATCGAACTTTCTTTAATTGAGAGATGAGATTATTCATAAAATGTCATTGTTTACTTTGGCAAGAAAAATGACCTTTCATTCAAATGATCCCAAATAAGTTTGTTCTCAAGTTAGTGATAGTCTGCAATTGGTTTCATCAATCTAACCTTGATCACATTATCGCATTTTTGTGAATATTACACAAATAATGCCTAAACTTATGATAAATGCAATCCAATTGAAAATGTCACATTCAATTGACCAAGGTGATGATTTTGGTGCCATTTTATCACGATCTAAACGATCGTTAGTTAGCATTGATTTCATGTATTTTTTGCATATTATTTCAATTGAAGAATTGCTCCAAAACTTCAAAAGTGCTAAATATTTGAAGAAAATATTATTCAATTGAATCGTTTGTGTGAAATAATTAGATATTTGTGTTCATAAGGAGTGCTTCAAATAATCAATAGAAGCACTCAAATGGCTCTCAAAAATTCTTGAGTTGAGATCGACTTTTTGTATGTGAATATTGAAAATTCATTCATGCAATCGATTCCTCTATTGAAAGAATGAGTTGACCCTAAAAAAGATATATTTTATGAAATATTTTTTCGGTGAATAAAAATGTTTGCCAAACGGTAAACACGAGAAATGTATACGAAATGAGACAAATAGTGCAAAAAAAGTAGAATATTTTGTGTGAAGTAAATGACATCAAAAGCAAAACCTTTTTAAACCATTGGCTGAATATTGAAAGCGACTTAACTTACAGTCCGTTTGCCTTAACCGATAACTCAGAAACGCCTATAGATTACGGGTATGGGCCTACCTGTGCCTCCGATCATTTGTATGATCAAGAACTACTGTATACACTCTGTTCAACACCACCTCTGCTCTCAAGGATATATTGTCATCCATTTATGACTAACTTTTTAATACATTCAATAACAAAAATATCGTTTTTATTGAAAATAAAATTATAATTAATGTTCACTAATAAATGCAAACCAATTATACTTAATATTATATACATTTTTATCTAAAATAATTTTTTTTAATTAATTAATGTTTGGTTTTTTAAAAGCCTTTTGAAAGTGAAATATGTTTTACTGCATTACATACGAAGCTCTGCAGTGAAAGTCAATTGCATTGATGACAGCAGTCATTGCTGTTGTTATAAAGTATTTTTCAAATATAAATTTAAATGTTTTTCTGATATTAAATATTTATTCTGTTATTCAAAGTGAAGCCTAGAATGAAGAATAGACGACATAAGGAGTGGTGTGTCTTAAGGCCTGTTGTAGTCGTTCAGCAGTTTGTTGGTCACATGTATTTAATCCACTCGAAGAGTCAAACTGTTATAGCATTATATTTATAAGTGTCTATCCATTGAGAGCACAGGCATTGAGTGCCCGAATGCGAGCTAAAGGTTGTCCGCAAATGCTATCAATTGTATTCCAGGCCTCTCTTCGTCAGTGAGTTTTTGCATATTATAGTCAGTGAATCAATGATTGCCTCAAAGCTCTCCAAAAACGTATAGCCCTTATGTATAGGCGCTGAGTTCTCCCCACTCGAGCCCAACAATAGACACAATCGTTTTGAAAAAGAGGCACAAAAGGCGCTGACGGCCACTGAAAGACCAGTCGTTACTCCAGTTTCAAAGCATTGATTTTTCAGGAAAGGCATCGGAAAGGAAGCGCTTTCACATCATATAAATTTCACAATCATTTCTCGGGTCTGACTTCGACTGAATTACACTTAAAGTTATTCACAAACAATATATGACTCAAAATTACACTATTTTTTAGAAAAAAAAGTTAGCTTTAAATCAAGTGTTGAATTGATTTCACAAAAAAATATTTATTTATTCGTATTTTTAAAGTCATTTTTGAATTAATTTTTAAACAAATGACAAAAAGTTGGAAAAAAATTATCGAAAATAAAATGAAAATAATAATCGATTTTCTAATCATTATCAATGAATTCAAAGATGTTGTTCAGCATTAACAAGGTCAACCATCTCTTTGAGCACAGGGTACACAATAGGCAGACATGTAAATCGTAGGTAATATTGACCAGGTTGCAACCACTCCATCAGATCAACGCATTTCGAGAGAAGATGTGCATAAAAGCCCCACCTGAACAATGTGTCCATCCTTTCCATAAACAACTCTGAGTCCAATTCTTGCATTTCCTTCAATATCACCGACAAACTCATGTCCAATGTCTCCAACTTTTTAAGTCTGGTTTCAAACAATGCAATCATTTTAATAACATTTGTATGACTTTTAAATAAATTACTTTTCAATGTCTTTCAAATCAAAAGTGTTGTCAGTTTTGCTCAAAACTTCTTTTTTGTTCACATTTTTGATAAAGTTTTGTATCAAAAATTTGGATGAATTCATTTTATCCACTTTTTCTTCAATAATTTTTGCATTTTTCACCAAAAGATTCAATTTTTCATTGTTGACCATTTCGTTGACCAATTGATTGACCATAACTTTCATCTCTTTTATATCATTGTCAGAGATGTCATTCAAACGGAAATCTAATTTCAAAATTAAAATTAATAATAACTATAACTCAAAACCAATTCAAATCATACCAATTGTTTCGACAATAATTGGACTGAAATAAAACAAAATAACAAATAAGAAAAACATTTTTTCGCTTAAATCACAAATTGTTAACAAATATTGAGTTTATTTTCTCTTCAATTATGTTGAAAATGTGTCTCAAAGATGAGTTGCTTTCAAATGACGAAAACAACATAAGTTTGCCTGAATTTAAAGCAATTTTTCTAACGATAAAAATACCTTTTCATGGATTTATAAATAGTTAATACCTTTTTAATTGTAATTATATTTAAATGTTTGCAAATCTTATGATTAGTAATCACTTTCTCGTTATCTATTAAATAGAGATTTAGATTAAATTGCTTTATATTTGATATATTTTGAACACAATATGTTTTGAGTCCAAAGATTCAAATAATCAAATGATGTTTGAATTGCACTCATATCTAATATTTAATCTTAATCTTTGATTTGATTTAAATTTATAAAAATATTTCTATAAAAACAAAAATATTTGTTTTGAGCAAAATTGAAAATTTTATGTAAAAAATATTTTATATAATAAATAGTTTTGTTTTTTTGACTAAGTATTTGATTCTTGAAAATATTGGTTCAATTTATAGGAATATTTGATGCAAAGTAATATAAAGTCTCTTACAATACAAGGTTTTGTCGACAGATTTTAGCCCTTAATGGCATTAAAAGCCGTAAATGTAAAGATTGTGCAGAAGTGAAGTGGAAAGACCTAATCCAGGGTTTGAAAAAATACATATAATAGCCGTTGGCTTACAATTGAATAGATATTCGTAACAAAAGTCTCTTTAAAATTGTGTTACTTTTTTATTATTCATTTAAACCCTCGAAAAATATAAATGAAAATGTTTGGCCCCTATTAGCCTATGGAGCGTAAGGTGTAAATGCTATTAACTGTTTTTCTATACGATATTCTGTTATATA